>AWOL01S0093901.1:14848-35229 GCA_000715115.1 Nicotiana otophora | reverse complement strand
ATATTCTGAATCATCTGAAAATATCAACTGTCTCATCTAAGGGGTAAACATACCCGAAAACTATAAGTGGTACGCTCGGGCCGAGTATGGTACCGAGTGCCGGCCACATCCCTTCAGGTTTGGGGCGTGACACGCTCACTCGACCATGAAGCCTAAGGGCTACATTAATTCGAGTTCGAGCAAACACTCATTCGACTGAAAAGCCTAAGGGCTACCTTAATTCGAGTTCGAGCAAATACTCACTCGACCATAAAGCCTAAAGGCTACCTTAATTCGAGTCAGAGAAATCATTCTCACTCGACCATAAAGCCTAAGGGCTACATTAAATCGAGTTCGAGCAAACACTCATTCGACCATAAATCTTAAGGGTTACATTAAATCGAGTTCGAGCAAACAGTCACTCAATCATAAAGCCTAAGGGCTACATTAAATCGAGTTCGAGCAAACACTCACTCGACCATAAAGCCTAAGGGCTACCTTAATTCGAGTTCGAGCAAACACTCACTCAGCCTAAGGGCTACCTTAACTCGAGATCGAGAAATCATTCTGACTCGACCGTAAAGCCTAATGGCTACGTTAATTCGAGTTCGAGCAAACACTCACTCGACCATAAAGCCTAAAGGCTACCTTAATTCGAGTCAGAGAAATCATTCTCACTCGACCATAAAGCCTAAGGGCTACATTAAATCGAGTTCGAGCAAACACTCATTCGACCATAAATCTTAAGGGTTACATTAAATCGAGTTCGAGCAAACAGTCACTCAATCATAAAGCCTAAGGGCTACATTAAATCGAGTTCGAGCAAACACTCACTCGACCATAAAGCCTAAGGGCTACCTTAATTCGAGTTCGAGCAAACACTCACTCAGCCTAAGGGCTACCTTAACTCGAGATCGAGAAATCATTCTGACTCGACCGTAAAGCCTAATGGCTACGTTAATTCGAGTTCGAGCAAACACTCACTCGACCATAAAGCCTAAAGGCTACCTTAATTCGAGTTCGAGCAAACACTCACTCGACCATAAAGCCTAAAGGCTACCTTAATTCGAGTTCGAGAAATCACTTTCACTCAAACATAAAGCCTAAAGGGCTACCTTAGTTCGAGTTCAAGAAATCACTCTCACTCGACCGAAAAGCCTAAAGACTACCTTAGCTCGAATTCGAGCAAATCATTTAGCTTGAACTATATTGGTCAAGTCTAAAAGCTATCTCAGTTCGAGTTCGAACATTCACTCGGACCTTCAAGTAATTATCCCCTGCTAAGGCACTTTTTGGCCTTTGTATAAATTAACAAGAAAGGCAAAAGATTCAGAAGCCATAAAAGAAAGAAAGTTTTATATATACCAGAAATCATTTACAAGGGCACTATGGACCGATCAAGTTTTTCTACAAAAGACCAAAACGGTCTTAAAAGAAAGAAGAAAAATACTAAAAGGACTTAGTCCTCTCCAGGAGCAGCATCTTCACCCTCGAGACCTCCTTTGCTCTCAGAACCGCTCATACTCCCGGTATCATCATCATTGGGAAAGGCTAACACTCTGGCTTCGGCTTCGAGCTCTTTTGCATTCTCGATCTCGGCTGTAAGATCAAAGCCACGAGCGTGGAACTCCTCTAGAGTCTCCCTCCGAGATTGGCATTTAGCATGCTCGACAACCTAATTTGCCCGAGCTTGAGCAGCCTCGGCAACCTCTTTTGCTCGAACCTGAGCGGCTTCAGCATCGGACCGGTAAACAACTACCATTGCATCAGCATTAGCCATGGCTATTTCGGCCTCTGATTTGGCCGCTGCTAGTTTCAAGGCCAATCTCTCTCGATCAGAAGTCACTGAGCCCAATCGATACTAGAATTCCACGATATTCTTGGCTTGCACCAAGGCTCTCTCTTTCGATCTTTGGAGTTGGGCCTCGATCGAGACAAGTTGAGCACGGGCAACCTTCTTTTCAGAAACAAGGCAGTCCATGTTCTTTTTCCACTCCACGACCCCCGCTTTCACTGCATCCATCTTGGCGCGAAGCTGCCCAATCATATTGAACTTTTTCTGAACCTGCGGGACCAAACTGTTAGCCTTCACGCCCAAATCAGTGTCATTAACTTCAAAGGCTCTTTTTACCTGCTCAGACAAATTGGTTTGTTCTTTCCGAGTTACTTCTAGCTTGGCTCGAAGTCCTCTTACTTCTCTTTCCCTCTGCTCACTGAGAAGCTTGAAGGTATCTCTCTCTTTAGTAAGCCCTCGAATTTCGGCTTCAAACCGGCTTAGCTCCCCTCGGGATCGGAAAAACGCCTCGTGATAGAGCGTAAAAGCCTACAAAAAATAAAAAGGAGTTATACAAAGAAGAAAAATACAAGTATGAAAGTTGACAAAGAGAAAGCGAACTTACCCGATTCAGGGCCTGCTGAGCTTCGTTGAAGCCTCCAAATTGCTCGGACCGGTAGCATCTTCTACTCCAACAAAATAACCACGGAAAGGATCTTCCTCTCCATGGGCTCCCTCCCTATGATAAACCTCCACAGCTTGGGCGCCATGTATCATAGACTGGGAAAATGAAGGAAAAGAAGCGGAATCGCGATCTCTATTGCCCCGATTATGTCTTTCGAGGCGCCGCCTCCATCTCGGGGAATCTCAAACTTGGTTCCAGTACCATAATCAACTGCCTCTTCGACGAATTCGTTGCGCCGAGGTAAAACATCCTCGGTCCCCCTTTGCTCGGGAACTCGGTTCGAAGTCTTCTCCTCTACCTTGTCGGACATGGGTGAAGCAGAATCAGTCCCCACCGGTCCCAAAGCTTTACAAATATCGGTGCCAGCCCGAGCACGGGCCACCAGTTCAGAGTTATCTTCTTCTTCTTCATCCCTTAGACGCATGACTGATTCCATAGTCAATGGGATTGTGGTTCCCTTGGGCTTACAGATTGTCCTCTTCTTAGGTTTTTGACCCTCGGAATCCGAAGTCCTTTTTCTCTTACTTTCCTTCAACAGCTTCGAGACACGCGGTAAAACTTCCTCACCACCAGACGGGGTCTTCATGACCGCATCTTTTTCGAGACCTGCGAAGGGAAAAGATAAGTAAACTCATGCTTCGAATAAACATGTCACCTCGAACGACAAACAAATCGGTAGACCAAGTTGAAAGCTTACCATGAGTACGAGCTTCCCATCAACCCTTCGACAAATTGCGCCATGAGCGCTCGATAAATGTTGACATTGAGACCAGGTTTGTTACCCAGTTCTCGTGATGGGCAACCACACCCGGCATCCAAGCAATGACTGTGTCAAAAAGAACACTGATAAGAAAAGATCAAGAAGTAAAAACTACAAAAACTAAAAATGACATCACACTCACGGTTCATATTCCATTTCTCGGGAAATGGCATACTCTCAGCCGGGATTAGGTCCGAGGTCTTCACTCGAACAAACCAGCCCATCAAGCCTCGATCCTTATCTTCATCTATGCTCGACGTGAACACCTTGGTGGCACGACGTTGAAGCTTTATCAGCCTGCCTCGGTAAAGTCGAGGATGATAAAATCTTATAAGGTGGTCGAGGGTGAAGGGAAGCCCATCGATTGCTCACAAAGAAACGAATCAAGATCACGATCCTCCATAAAGAAGGATGAATTTGGCCGAGGGTCACGTGGTATTTCTTGCAAAATCGATGATGACTGGATCGAGGGGACCCAACGTGAAAGGGTAAGTGTAAACACTCAGATACCCTTCTACGTGGGTAGTGATCAATTCCTCCGGTATCGGTATCACGACCTCTTTGTCTACCCAATTATAATCTTTCTTCACCATATCAAGGAGACTTACTGGTATCGAGCATATATATCTCGATACCAGCTCACATCGACCGACAACCGAAGAGGTTTTATCAACTTTAAAATCAGAATCAATAACACATCCCCCCGGGAACGAGTTCTTCAAGGCGTGGCTCCACCACCGGTTTCTCACCGGCCGACCGAGATGAGGAAGCATCCTCTTTTTGAGGAACAGTTTTAGATATCTTGGCTATCTAAATTTTCAAAGAACAAAAAAGACGGGAAATTGAAATATTTTGGTGTTTGGTGAAGAACAAGCAAAGAAATTTTCAGAACCTGGAAATAGATAATTTTGGAGAAGACGAAGAACTGTGAATGATAAAATGAGAAGAGTTAAAAGTAAAAGTTTAAAATGATAAAGGAAAGGGCTATCTATAGATTTCACAATGACGATTCAAAATTTGCAGTGGTCGACCATCGACTAACGCACATTTAATGCCTTGGTAACTCAACCGATGGGATATTTGTCACGTACATCACAAACGGGCTCAACGCGGACGTCAGTGTGTATCTAATCAGAGGTTAAAAAGTCATATCGTTTTTAGCCACATTCTTTCCGAGAAACGAGGGGACTATATGTATACGGTCAAAACCGAGTTTGCCCTCGTGTGATTGATCGAGTTTGGGGCATGATGGACCGAGGTTTGTAATTATGATATCAAGCTATGATATGAAGTCGGGCTGCTGAGTTCGAGCCCTAAAAATCGACCAAGGTCGGGATCATCCGAGATCGACATCGAGCCCAGATAAAGGTCGAGACCCAGAGACCGATCAAATACCGAAACCAAGTCAAATTCGAGCTCGAAAACCAAATCTAGAGTCAATATCGAGCTCGAGACTTAGAAATTGATCGAGCTCGAGTCAAGGGACAACAAAGCTGTTATAGCCGCACTAAGGGAGAGAATACAACAACAACAACAACAACCCAGTATAATCCCACTAGTGGGGTCTGGGGAGGGTAGTGTGTACGCAGACCTTACCCCTACCCTGGGGTAGAGAGGCTGTTTCCAAATGACCCTCGGCATCCTTCCCTCCAAGAACTCCCCACCTTGCTCTTGGGGTGACTCGAACTCACAACCTCTTGGTTGGAAGTGGAGGGTGCTTACCATCAGAGCAACCCACCTTGTCCACTAAGGGAGAAAATCTCGACAAAAATCAAGGAAAAACTAATTGATTATCTTTCATGGGATCCCCACTATGTATTTTTAATTATATCCAAAGTAGGATTCCTCCATTATATTAGAGTAACTGCCATTTGTAAGGAGGGGACACTAGACATTGAGACATTGATACACTCTCACATTTCAAAGATTGTTGAGATACACACACATATAGTAAATATTATCCCTTTTTTGGGCTTTAGTCATTGGTTATTCTTGTTTATTCATAGATCATTCTCTACTCAATTCGGGTTTGTATTTCATTCCTTTTTTACAGTCAATATTCAATATATCTCTACTTATTTTTTCGATTTGTATCAAGTTATACCACGAATTTTTAGAACTACGTATAAGTTCAACTTTATCCGTTTTTCGGGTAAACACTAGGATTATGTCTTTCCTAGGAGAGGGAGCAATAAATAAAAAGGTGTTGTTGATCTACGAAAGGTAAGGGAATGGTAGATATCTTTGAGTTTGTTTCTGAATTTATTAAATTTGGTTTAAATGCGCAGCAACTTTGAAATAAATCTCAGACATAAAGCTTACTCTGCAATTCTGATTGTGTATTTCTCACTCACCAACCACTAGATTTCCTCCACGTATCCAATCGAAAAAGAAAAAGAAAGCTCCTTATCCATTTGACGCTCCAGAACTAACATCGGAAAAGTCCCTAACGCGCTTTTCTGCACGTGACATCCTCATCCTCCAAACAAAAAGTCGTGTCGTATTGCCTTGAGAAGCGGGAAAGCCAATTAAATTCAAATTTCAAATCCTTACCATTCCCTTAAATTCCAACAGTACCCCAAAATTCAAAAAATAAACAAGGAAAACTGAACACCCATGTTCAATTTGTAACAATTTCTCAATCTCAGGTATGATTTTCCTTCCAATTTTCGCTCTTTTTTTTTCTTTGAATTTCGCTGTTTCTGTTCCAAATTTTTTTTTACCTTATTATTGATTAATGAATAAATAGCAGAGATGGATTTTGATAATATGAAAAGGAAGGAACTACAAGCCCTATGCAAGAAACATGGAATTCCTGCAAATTTAACTAACTTAGAAATGGCCAACACACTTTCTTCAATTATTAAGGTAATGAGTATTTCTTTTTTGTTTTTTGAGTTAAAAGAAATTTTAGGTTGTTGGTTAAATTTGTGTGATTATGGGCAGGTAAATGATGAAAAACTCTTAACTCAAGGGCGGTCATGTTTAAAGGTTTTCGATGAGACTGTGAATGATAGAGAGTCTGATGTTGTAAATAGGACACTAAAGAAAGTGAAGTTTAGTCCTGAGAATGAAATTTTCGAGTTCACAAAATCGGTTGAAGTGAAAAGTAGAGGGAGAAGGAAGTCAATGTTGCACAATAACAGCTTGAGTGTGAAGAGTGATGGTGTAAAGATAGGCATTTTGGATAGTCCAGTTAGGGTTACGAGGTCGCGGGGTATGAATTTGGAAGATGGTGTTAGTGAGAAAAAGGGAAGGACGAGGCGTACAAAAGATAGCGTACTTTTAGTGAATGAGAGTGAGGATGAAGTTGGAATGACCAAGAGACGATCTTTGAGGAACAAAGAAGTAGTATCAGTACAAGAAAGAAGGGAGGAAAATGAGGGTGTGAATGGAGGTGTAAGGATGAGTAGAAGAGTAAAAGGTGAGAAAATTGCTAACGAGAGTGCAGAAGAATTGGATAAAAGTACTAGTGAAAAAGAAATTGATCCAGAGAAGAGGGACAAGAAAGTGACATTCGCTAGTGATGATCAGATAATGGAGTGCATGAAAGCTGAAACGAAAGCCAAGGAGATGAAAAGAGGAGGGAGAAGGAAATCGATTGCTCATACTCAGACCTCGCATGTCCAAAATGAGGTTGATGCTAAAGTAAGGGATGAGGTTTTGGAGAAGCCAGCAGAACGGATAACAAGGTCTCGGAACTTGAAATCAGTTGAGGATTATGTGGGTAACAAAAGGAACCGAATGAGGGGTAAGGAAGTTATTGAGAGAAATGAAAAACTGCTTTGTACAGAATTTGTTGAATCTTCAGTTGAAGCTGCCAACAATGAAGTTAAAGTAACCACCAGAAGGTCTCAGCAGAATAATGTGGTGGAGGAGGCATCCCAAACGGCTTTGAAGAGGTCAAAAAGGCAAGCTACTAAGGCGGAGGGTGCAAGATTCACAGTTGAAGCTGCCAATGATGAAGTTAAAGCAACCACTAGGTCTCAGCAGAATAGGGTGGTGGAGGAGGCACCTCAAACGGCTTTGACGAGGGCAAAAGGGCTAGCTAGTAAGGCGGAGGGTGCAAGGTTGACTGATGATATTTCTAAAGATAAGATGGTTACTAGGGACAGGACTAGAAATCAGTCTAACTTGGCTGTAGAAGCTTCGACATCAGACGTGGTTCCTCAACTTGATAAACAGGTAGAAGTTCCTCTTAGAAGAAGTGATAGGCGCAAATCTGTTTTTCCTTTGGAGAAATTGAGAAGTGATGAGACTGTGGCTGTAAAGGAGAAAAGAAACTTAAACGTTAATGATGACGAGATGGCGAATAAAGATAAAAAAGACGAACCCCTGAGGGCATTGGAGCGGTCAAAAAGGCTTGCTACACAAGTGGAAGATTCAGTATCGGCGAAAGATGATATTGCTGAAAATAAAGTGGTTGATAGAGGCATGACAGCAAGAAACCAATCTAACTTGAAAAGAAACGTTTCTTCAGTGGAGACTCGGTGTAAAATGGACAGGACAACTGAATCTCAAGGGACTGTTGAAGTGGTTATCACACTTGAAGAACCGGGAGAAGCTCCTGTCAAAAGAAGTAATAGGCACAAATCTGTTGTTCCTTCTTTGGAGAAATTAAGAACTGATGAAGTTGCAGCCGCAAAGGAGAAAAGAAATTTAGATGCTAATGATGACAAGGTAAGGGGTAAAAGCACAAAAGAAGAACCCCAGAAGGCATTAAGGAGATCAAAAGGGCTTGCTCAACAAGTCGAAGATTCTGTACCGGCTAAAGATGATATTGCTGAAAATAAAGTAGAAGAGAGGAGACGCTCTGGAAGGAATGCTGCTAAAGACAATGTAGACACCGAGATATTGGACGGTTCAGTGCAAGAAGAAATTGTAGTGGTAAAAGAAGAGAGGAGACGTTCTGAAAGGAGTGCTTCTAAAGCCTATGCAGACACCAAGATATTGGACAGTTCAGTGCAAGAAGAAATTGCTGTGGTAAACGAAGAGAGGAGACATTCCGAAAGGAGTGCTGCTAAAGCCAATGTAGTCACCAAGATATTGAGCAGTTCAGTGCAAGAAGAGAGGAGACGTTCTGAAAGGAGTGCTGCTAAAGCCAATGTAGACACCAAGATATTGGACTGTTCAGTGCAAGAAGAGAGGAGAGCTTCTAAAAGGAGTGCTGCTAAAGCCAATGTAGACACCAAGATATTGGACAGTTCAGTGCAAGAAGAGAGGAGAGCTTCTGAAAGGAGTGCTGCTAAAGCCAGTGTAATCACCAAGATATTGGACAGTTCAGCGCAAGAAGAAATTGCTGTGGTAAAAGAAGAGAGGAGACGTTCTGAAAGGAGTGCTGCTAAAGCCAATGTAATCACCGAGACATTGGATAGTTCAGCGCAAGAAGAAATTCCTGTGGTAAAAGAAGAGAGGAGAAGTTCTGGAAGGAGTGTTGCTAGTCTCACTCTTGTAACAGTTTCAGATGAAAAGAAGGAAAGTGGTGAGAATAAACTGACAAAGAGAAACTGCACCGCTGTTCCAGAAAAAAGTTCTACCAAGAACAAGTTTGCCCTGCAAGATTTAGATTCTCTGAAACAGTCCACAAGTAGAGCAAAAACAAATGTGGAGGCGGCAGCAGTTGTTGAAAAGACTAGTACTGCTGGAAAGAAGCAGCAGGGCCGACAAAAAAGATCAAATGTGGAAGTAGAAGCTCCTACATCTGAGGACATGGAAATAGTCAGAGAGTCAGACAGTAAAGACTGTGATATCTCGTGGTCAGAAGGTGCTACGAGCTTCTCAAAATCAGGACTGAATGAGCTTGAAGCTGTTAAAAATGATGTCAATATTGTTCTCGCTGGAAGCAAGGATGAAGCAGTTGCTGACTCGAGCACACTAGCTGAAAATTTGAAGGAGAAAGGACCACTTGTAGATGCAAATGCTTCTCCGTCTGAAAATAACTCCACATTTAAATGCCCTCCATTCAGTGATCCATTCAGCTCCAACGGTAGTGTATCTGATCATTAGTTAATTTTATGCATTTTCTTGTGAAGAATGCTAATTCATTCTTTCGTATTTTGCAGCTAGACCCGATGAGAACGTAGTTGAGGAACTTTTGCAGTCTGACCATGAAGCGCCTGCAAGCAAAGGCCTATGTCCTAGTTCTGTTTTGGCTGATGATGCAATTCCAAATGACATAACTTCTGACAAACAGGAGCATGGTGCAATTGCTGCAGATGATGCAGAAGAATTTGATATTGAATTATCTAATGAAGTTATTGATAACTCTTCACTACACCATAGTGATAAAATGGAAGGGAACCTTGAGTCTGGCCTTAAAGAACAATCAGAAACTGGATGTATTGTTGATGAAGGAGTAACTTATGGTGAACAGGAGCCTGCACGCAATTTGGTTGATGATGCAGTTCCAAATGATTTAACTCTTGACAAAAAGGAGCTTGGTGCAACTGCAGCGGATAATGCAGATGAATTTGACACAGGATTATCTAATGAAGTTCTTGATAACTATTCACTAAATCAGAGTGATAATATGAAGGACAACCTTGAGTCTGGTTTCAAAAAACAATCAGAGACTGGATTTATTGTTACTGAAGGAGTAACTTCTGGTGAACAGGTGCTAACTGTAACGGACTATGCCAGAGAGTTTGATGCGGGGTTGTCTAGTAGTGTCTCATTGGACAGTGTAGGTGCTTTCAATCTGAGCAATGAGATGGAAGTAAAAAAATCTGAATCTGGTCCTCCCATGGAAAAAGCAGAAGCTGGATTTATTGCTAAATGTGATGGAGATGCACCTACCTTCACAACTCAAGGTGAATTACATGCAGAAGGATTTGCAAACTTGGAGGAGGCTACTAAGGAATTCTCGTCAATATCTCAACCTGATAATGATGGTATGCTTTGTTAATGTTTGGTTATGAATGTTTCTACCTATTTTTTGCATTTCACTAGCTGTTGACTCAACGTTTGAATGTAGCAGCAGGCCTTTCTAGTGCCTTCACTTTTGAGAAATCTTGTGATCATGGAAAGCAATCAACGTTCAGGCCCAGGAACTGTCTTGATTGTAGTATCCAAACTTCTTCGGAGCTAGCTAAATATAATGAAGGCGAGTACTTGGATGATCAGGAAAACGAACCTGATGAAGGTGTGAGATCCATAGAGTTCGAGACTACTGAAGGACAAGAAGACATTATAGATGATGGGCAGCTCAGAAACAGCAATGATAATGGAGACGGGTACTTGGAAGATCAGTATAATGAACCTGATCAAGGTATGCAGCAGCAGCTTGGACACAACAATGACAGTGAAGGCTCAGTTGAGGCGGCTGCTTCCGAGAAAATCGTCTCAAGTCCCATAAAAGCAGTTCTAGATTTTCAAGGTAAGTAGTATTTTCTCATCTCTTACTGATCATAGGAATTTCATACGTATTACATTGTGATGCTCTGTTGAAACATAGTAGTATTTTATTTCATACAAATTACATTGTGATGCTCTGTTGAAACATAGTACTAGTATTTTCCTTTAAGCAAGAGAGACCGTTATGCTCTTCATAATGATTAAACTTTGCAGTTAAGTTATCGAATCTTTCCTTTCCTTTTCTCCAATTTTCTTTTGAACTATTGTCATTGACATCTATTTTAGATGCAGAACCTGCTGTTCTTGGTGATGACATCGCATTAGAGGACAGTGATGAAGAGAAGCAAGGTAGTTATGATGTTTACTTACCTCCTTGTTCTCTTTAATTTGCTCATTTCTCTACCTTTTGTTGCAACAGGTGAAGAACTTAAAGTTTTGTTTGCCACTCCTTGTGATGTTTCACATTCTAAAGAAGAATCAAAAGCTTCTTTGGAAGGTGATTCAAAGTTGAAAGAAAATAAAGTTACTTTGGATAAAGAGGTCAACAACAGAGAATTTGATGAGAATCTCAACAGAAGGGGGCAAGGTTAGCTTCAAAATGATTCTTTTTACATGTTTCATTTGTGTAATGTATTGCTGTAATTCACTTTTAATTCCCACATTTTGCTATGTGATTTTATGCAGCTTCCGTCAGTGGTAATGATAACTTAAGTCTTCAAAGTTCTGTCCGTGATTGTGATGACCATGGCCAAGGTTAGTCCTGGACTTCTTCTTCCCGAAAGATTATATGTTACTTACAGCTTGATTTTACTATATGTGACAGGAGAAATTTTGAAAAGTTTGTTTGCCACACCATTTGGTGGTAGAAGCAGCAAGGTAGAAATAGCAACTTCTATCGAGTTGAATGAGACAAGCAGTCAATACAAACACAGTTGCCATGCAAATGAGAACAGTTAGTTTTTCTTCCTTAATATGATTTCCAAGCCATCTTATTGCTTGATTTATGTTCTTTTATGAAGCCCTATTTCGAAATTTAGGTTGTTGAGTAACAAGCCAGTTAATGTCATTGCCAATTTGCCTGTAGTTCTTTTTAAATCATCATTCACCATATTCATTAATCACTAAGTATCTTTTGACATGCAGCTTTTCCCTCTGCTGGCAATGGCTTGTCACAATCTACAACTCCTTTAAAGGACACATCTAAAGACGAAGAAGGTATCTCTAAACTCGTTTCCTGGTTCTGTAAAATTTAATAAAGCATGTCTAACTCATTAACTTGATGCAGCCGGAGAAGAGCTAAAAAGTTTGTTTGCTACGCCTTTATTTGTTTCACGATCTATTGGAGGCGAACCTTACCATTTTCAAAGTCAATTGAGTGGAGAAGCAATGACCTTGGGAGAAGGACTTGGCTCCAGTGGAAAAAGAAATCCGAGTGAACCTGTCGGTGGATTGATCGCGGATGAGCAAGGTTGGTTCTGAAATCCCTTTCTTTTGATATGATCTTTTGGAAAATCAGTTTCTGTTTGCCCTCTGGATTTTCTCAGTTGTTCTTCACTTTCTTTTTTGTTCTTCTCTTTGGTTTCTAACATTTGCTTAGAGATGTCCATTGTAACAGGGGAACACCTAAATAATCTATCTGCCTCACCAATCTCTGTGAAAAGCACTAATGAAGAGACTACTTCTACCAAAGGAAAGTATAGTCAGAGTCATGAAATGGGAACTTTTAGTTGCAGTGGATTAGAAAGAAATGTTGGTGAATGTGAAGATGGACCTGCTGGAGTCAACCAAGGTAGTAAATTATCCCCATTAACCATTATGTGTTTAATTGCAGTTTGTGTTTGTGTAAGCTTGTTGTACTAACACCGAAGACTTATTTTTTTTATAGCTCCAGTAACCTCACATATTGCTGTTTTCAACTATGGTGATGAAAGTGAACAAGGTTAGTTCCGAAGTATCTCTTACTGTGGACAGTACATATAGCTCTCCTCCTATCATCTTCTATTAGCTGCTGCTTGATTGTGCATTAATAGCTTGAATTCCTGATGCACAGAAGATCAACTGAAAATGCTGTTTACTTTACCCATCAATACCCAGACTCTGAATCAAATGGATGGAACATCAAGCAAGACAGAAGAGCTTTCTGCTCAAGGGCTCTCCCATCACACAGGTTTATCAGTTGCAAATCCAAGTGTTGTGGATCTGTCAGAGTCTGACAGCATAGATTCTAAACAATCGGAAGACAATATTACAGTTGAGAACATCAAAGAAACTCCTGAGTGTATTAAAGGATCCAGTTCTCTTGAAGAAGAGAACAACGAAGGTCAGGGTAATATGCTGACTGCAACATCAGCTAAAAGCACGACTCCATTGCGGAAAGATGAGCTTTCTTCTCAAGAACCTAAGACAGCAGATGTTGCAATGTCGGGAGAAATGGTTAGAGACCAAGAGATGAATACAAGACCTGAGAGCTGGGTTCAGGAAATTGTTGACGGAGAGGAACACGGAACTGATGAAACAGTGGCTGACAGGGATTTGTTGCTAAGAGATACCTCTAAAGCTCTGGAAGAAGACGTCGATGTTGAAATTGTAAACCAAAATTCAGAGCCTACATTCAACGATGCTGAGTTTTCTGAACAGCAATTGCTGGAGATTAATAAGGGCAGTCCTGAGTCCATCAAACCATCTGATGATGTCTACGATGAAGAGAATACTGAAGATCACTTGAAACTGCTGTTTGCTACACCAATCAAAGGAACAAGTCCGTCCAGATTGAGTGAAGCTTCTACTTGTCAATTGAAGACAACAAAGATTACAATTGCTTCTGAAATGGTTGGTAAGGAGCCTAAGTGCAAAGGGTTTGAATTTTCTGGAGAGCCACTAACTGTGGAGATCATTGATGGAAGTTATGAGAGTAGGAAAGGATCTTGCTTACTCAAGGAGAATGAAGAACAGTTCAAACGAGGGCCTTTGTTTGCTACACCATCAAAAAGCGCAAGTCCACTTCAATTGGAGGAAAGTCTTAGTTGCCAATTGGATACAGCAGAATTTGCTCTCTCGACTAAAGGCATTGATAGCAAGGTTGGGAACAAAAGTCAAGGCTGTCCTTTGGGAACCATGGAAGCAAAAGAAAGTTGTGAACCTTCTAAAGACAGTGAAGCATTGGAGCACATTAAAAGTTCTCTTCAGGAGCCCGAAATTGAGGAAGCAGTGGCTGGCAAGGATTTGTTGCTAATATATACCTCTGAATATCTGGAAGAGAATATTTACTCTGAAATTGCAAACAAAAACACTTCGGCTGTTATTTCAGAGCCTGCATGCGACGAACTTGAATTTTCTGAACAGCAAATGGTGCTGGAGACCCATAAGAGCAGTCCTGAGTCAATCAAACAGTCCGATGCTGTCAATGAAGAGAATAGTGAAGATCACTTGAAACTGCTGTTTGCCACACCAAACAAAGAAACAAGTCCTTCTGGTCCTGAGTCCATCCAACCATATGATGCCATCAATGAAGAGAATAGTGAAGATCACTTGAAGCTGCTGTTTGCTACCCCAATCAAAGGAACAAGTCCTTCTAAATTGGATGAAGATTCTACTTGTCAATTGAAGACAGCAATGATTGCAACTGCATCTGAAATGGTTGGTAAGGAGCCTAAGCGCAAAGGGTCTGAATTCTCCGGAGAGCCACTAACTGTAGAGATTATTTCTGGAGGTTCTAGTAGCACTAAAGGATCTTGCTTGTTCAAGGAGAATGAACAATTTAAAGAGGGGCCTCTGTTTGCTACACCATCAAAAGGTACAAGTCCACTGCAATTGGAGGAAAGTCCTTGTTGTGAGGAAGATATTTTTAAGGATATGGATGGTGGTAAGTTCCTTAGCTCTCAGGAACAAAGTTTTGCGCAGTATGAAGATCGTCAACTTCTTAATGAAATGATAGATGATACTGGTGAAGCTACACTCAAATGGTTTCAAACAAACGATGGCAGTGTTCCCAGAGAGACAGAGCTGGAGACGCAAAAAGGTAATCTTTTTACTCCTTTTCAACATTTTGGTCAACAACTCATGTTTGAACCATGTGCACTAAAGAGCACTCTTAATAACATCTGTATACGGTTTTTGCAAAGCTGATCTGTGCAAAATTAATTTACATTGTCTTTAAAATCTTCAACCACCTCCTATGGTAAATTAGTATGTTAAAAATTGCAACAAAATTAAATTTGCAGATCGGTATGTATAAGATTAATTGCAAGTCTGATTATACTTTAATGAATTCTCAAATGATGCAATGATAAATTTTGCAATGGTTAAAATATAGAGCAGTGGAAGAACAAGAAACTAATTCATCAGATGCATGAGTCATTTTAAATTAATTTTCTTGGAACACGGTATAGAGGGAATATAGTATTTACTCTTATACCTTTCTTATTTTCTAATTTGCAAAATCCCTGAATAGATGTATAATGCTGAAATTTATACTGCCAATGCTGTAGAAAATGATTCTGTTCTTCAGTTCGAGTCCTTGCATGAGAAAGGTGAAGTCACAGAAGATGATGCTCTTGCTGGGGGCCAGGCACACGATCGTCAAATGACATCTCAGGAATCTCCAGAAGACGAAGTAGCAAAAGGTGGTTCTGTTACTGATGCAGTTTGCCAACAACCAAACATGCTTTTGAGTGACATTGAAACTGAGAACATAACCCAGGAGAGCATAACGAAGACCGATGGCACTTCTATTAGTGCTGGTGAGTTCATCAAGTCTGTATGAGCTACAAAGAAAGAAAAAAAGCTTTTCTTTTTGCATGAAATTTGTATATACAGGTCATCCATTTTCCTTGTCTTACAGCAAAAGAGGCAATTATTAAGATTTTGTGATTTTTTACTTTCAAATATCTTTAATTGTTTTGCTCTATTAATATTTTTCTCTTCAATATTAGAGCTGCTTATATCTTTATGAATTTCAGAAAGTGGAATTCTTGATTTTGATGCTGAATCGACTACATTAAGAAGTCAGGAAAAGATTATCGTCACTTTAGAGACTAGGGGAGATGAAGAACAAAACCTAGAAGTGAGAAATACCAGTAATTCTTTCCAATACAACATTCCGAATAATGATGAAGATGCAAAAGAAATCTCAATAGTTTTGCCTGCCGATAAGCAGTTCCACTTTCCAGAACATAACGTGATAGAAAATGTTGCAAGCACCAGGGAGTTAGCTGCTTCAACAAATGAATGTCAATATGTTTTTAAGGAAGTTGATCTTGCTGCTCAGAGGAACAGTCTTACTGTTTTTGAATCAAATGAGAGCACGTCTATGAATGTTAACGATTCAGTTCTCACCACACAAATGGACCTGCCTGGAATATTCGCAGGAGGGAGTGGCAAAAATTCCCATTCTGCATTATCTGAAGAGCCTCAGAGTGAAAGTGATCAGGGGAAGTCTTGCGAGGCTAATCAAGAGGACGAGTATTCTTTTGATAAAAAGGAGCATGAAACAACAGAATCTGTGGTATCACCCTCTTATAAATCTCGTGGAAACATTAACTTTATTGAGGAAGGTAAACTTCCATCCACCAAATTTTTCTGTTTTATTTCGAATTTTTTAGCTTTGACTATAATAATTATGGATTGTCATATCATTTAGGCTTTGCTGGTGAAGATACCTTGATGTCTGAGAAAAAGAATTCCTTGGCTGAAAAGAAAGGACCATTTATCCCAGCAGCAGGTGTAGCTAAAACTTCTTTGGCCGAGCACTTGAATTCCACTGTTAAAAAGAAGAATGTCAGAACTATTCTGATACATGGAACCCCAAACAAACAATCCCAGAAAGCTGACATGAAAGAAAATGATCCAAATGTGAAGGGAAATATTGGTACCTTAACAGCATTAAGATCAGAAAAGAGGCGTGCTCTGCAAATCCTACCATGGAAATAGAAGAAACATTTCTGTTATTTTTTCTTCTTCTTTCGTTGGTCTTTTATTTGATGGCTAAGCATATCTCATGGCATATATTACTGTTACATGAGATAAAACTTTCGTTTTTTGTTTTTGTTTTGTTTGTGGTTGAAGGTGGTGAGAACTAAACGATTGTAATTATATCCTGTTTATGTTATTTCATGGGTTTGACTTAGTAACTAAGCTAAGCTGTTTCAACTGATCGAAGCATACTTTTTGGATTAGTTACACCATATACTACTGAGTTAATTCAAAATTAGAAATTGGACATACACAACAGCAAAAGTAACTCATGATAACCCTTTGAAATGCTATGAAGCAAAGGTACCTTGTTTTACCTGTCAAGTAATTTTCGTCACAAACCACCTGTGAGCTAAACTCTATTTATAACTTCAAAATTTATTCCATTATTTGACTTTTGATGCAAAAGATTTTGAGGAAGCTAATTATTTCAATAATATATCCAAAAATGAGGAAGTAGAAAAAATCTGTATACGCTATAAATATGAGCTTTTTAGGTTTAAAGCTTTGCATTTAAAAAGAGATAACAATGTCCAACTAGCTGATCGGAACCCATTTAAAATGTTGCAAATTTATAATCAACAAATAACACTGATGCAGTATGTACGAATATGCAAATAATAGCATCTACAATAATACACCAATATAGTTTTCCAGATTCCAATATCACTTTCTTGAAATGGCAACCATGGAATAAAGTTATTTGGAGGGAGATATCAGCATCCAACAAGTACATAAAAGTCTGAGACAGGTAAAGTCTGGATATGGAATTTCACTTTCTTGAAATTACAACAGTGGAATGAAAATTCTTAATTACTGATGAAATTTCTCACAACATTTTTTTTTGTGTGAAGTCCCTTATTAAGGAGGAGTTGTGGCTTACCACAACAAATTTTATGTTCGGTTGGTATTACAAATATTGGAACTCCACCAGCACTCCAAGCCACAAATCCTAAAATGTATCAAAAGAATAAAGAAACACTTTGCAAAAAACAAATATCAATGTGTCTGCTATTCTGCCCTTATACACAATCATCAGAGCTCATTCTCTGCTTCTCCAACTCAAAAATCTTCGTCGTCGATGACCAAATTGTCAGGAGATAAAGATACCCTTGTTCCTTCTCTCCCTGAGTTTGAGCTCTATTTCATTTTCATACAACCTTTTCTACACTGAAGCCACATAATGCTTCCTATTTCTTATGCTTACTCGCAGTCCAACCCGCACACTTCTAAAACAAGTCCACCTCTTGCCGTGAATGGGTTGACTCGAACCCACAATAAGGAAAAGATAGATGCCAGAAGGATAGACCAGACAACAATGATGGTTGGAACTTTATTTTGTCTGCCCATCACACCTTTGAGGAAGGGATATAGATGAACAATGACCCATAAGGCGAAGAAAAGCCTACCGAATAGAGGACCCCAAGAATCATAACCGTTGTTGATTGCATCCGAAATTCCAACTATAACTCCAATAATGTTAATAATTAACAAAGTCATAGGAGGAATCAACAAAGATGTCCACTTGAACAGATAAAGCTCAGAAAACTCCCCGTCGTCTGCTGCTTTGGAAGTAACAGTGAAGCTAGTGCTGACACCAGCCAAAACTTTAAGAAGACCTTGGAAAAGAGCAAATAGGTGAGATGAGGCACCACCAATGACCCAGAACTGCTCGTTTCTCCACCAGTCATCAATACTAACACCTCCCCATTGCATCTCAAGAACACTCGTGGCAGCAATCATTATGAAAAGTCCCATGAAAAGAATGCTAGCATAGTTGCTAATCTGCAAACCACAAAGAATTTTCAGCAAAAATATCATGCCATGAGTTGAATGCTGTGATGCATTATATTAGTTATGCCTAGAGATAAAAGATTCTGGAACTGAAAAGGAGTATCAAACTTTCAAACTGGTGGCCTAATCACTAGGTAGTCCTGTACAAATATATAAAGACAAGAAATTGGAGCAGCTGTCTCCTTCTAGGTACAGCACAACCAAGATAACAGGCTTCCTGCTCTAAGATACTGGGGGGCCGAGGGGCAAAACAATTTCAATCTTTCAAATTAATAACCGCATAAAGTAGCAGTTTCAGCAGTTGCCTAGAAGCTCACCTATGTGAAATAGTACTTTAACTCAAAATATTATTCTAAGGCGGCTTAGATGAAAAGAGGGATATTTTGTGTACTGTCATTTCCAGAACTGAAGATACAGAGTCCATGTAATATGAGGAGTTGAATAGAATATAAAATAAAGCTCGAAGCAAGAAACCCTTACCTCTGGAACAATAAATTTCCCAGTAAGCAAACAGACAGCTGGCAATGCACAATATGCGATCAAAGGAAGAGAGGTCAATGGGTAGACCACTGAGTTTATGTAGGAAAAGCGCTCCAGCGGCTTCAGCCCACACCCATATCCATACCAAATGGGACAATGTTTACTCAAGAGAATTTCAACAGATCCCAAAGCCCACCGCAGAACCTGGTGAAGACGGTCTGAAAGATTGATAGGAGCTGACCCCTTAAATGCAGGCCTTTTGGGCATGCAGTAGACAGATCTCCAACCATGACAGTGCATCTTAAAACCAGTAAGGATATCCTCAGTAACAGATCCATAAATCCATCCAACCTGGCGGTGCACATGACAAGTTAGACCAAATAAATACAGAATGCATTCTAGAAAATAAAAATATCAGCATGTTTTTTTTACCTCTCTACCCCATTCTGTTTTGTCTTCATAACCACAACTAATGACATGTATTGCTTCTTTCAGGAGAGATGCTGATGTTGCTCCTGGAGGAATGCCACCATCTTCTAGAAGTGTTGAAGCAACGAATACCGGTGATTGTCCAAATTTCTTCTCAAGTTTTATCTGAGGCATGAGGGTTGCTTTTTCACTATCAATTCCTGCAGCAAAAAGCAAGTTAACAACAAATGAACATACAAGAATCTTAAGTTTCACCATGTGTAAGGGAAGAAACATGTTCCAGAGATTGTAAAACAGATATGATCCAAAAAGAAGAAAGTTAAGACAGAGGAACTTCGAAATTAGAATGTTTGCTAACCAAATAGGCAAATTGAGAAGGATCCAAATTCATTAATCTAAAGACTTAAGTCTATAAATTAGCCATTAGTGGTGGCTTCTCTAGGTGTCCATTCCGTACCTTCAATTCCTTCCTCGATATTTTCAAGGGCGTGAATTTGTGGTGAAGCCTCTTTGGTTTTAGTCTTCTTTTTGTTATCCTTGGTTGTTTTCCCTTTCTTATGCTTTTTTCGAGAACTGAAACAACAGCAACACCATTTCGGCCAGCAGTTGCATGTTTTTCCTGGAGGTTTTGTCTTCTTTGGAGCATCATAACCATAAAGTGCTTGCCTCCTGAAGACACATCCAGTACCCACGTAAATTGGACCCTGGATCCCGTCAAGTCCTTTCATATTGATCTGTTAATGCAAAATGGCATAAAATTAAATTAGCTTTCTGTCAGGCAGCTAATAGTGCATATGGTATACTTATGCACAAATATAAACACTGCAACATTGCATAACAAAACCTCAGAAGAAGGCTTCTTACGTACATCAAAGAAGACCACATTGCGGTTGGAGTATCTGTCATGCCTGTCAATACCATCAAACCTTTGCGGAAATTGTACGTAGCATATTTTCTTTCCTGAAGTGGGGTCCATCATAAAGCACATAGCTTCTCTCAGTGCCTTACTGTTATTTATATAGTGATCACAATCCACATTGAGCAAGTAAGGAGCATTTGATATGACTGCTGATACCCGCATCTAAAATCACATTTTAGAAAACGGTCAAAAGCCTATCCAGTTCTTTTCTTTTTTAAAAGGGAAAAAAAAAAAGGGG
>AWOL01S0093901.1:0-12900 GCA_000715115.1 Nicotiana otophora | reverse complement strand
GGGGGGGGGAGGTGAAGAAATGGAAAACAACTTACCAAAGCATTCATGGCACCAGCCTTCTTGTGATGGTCAAATCCTGGACGCTTCTCACGAGAAACATAGATAAGGCGAGGCAGTATATTCCCTTCAATATCACGGACACCATCATTACCCAGGAAGACCTTTTCAATTTAATAAAACGAAAATAGGTTAGGTCACAATAGTACAATCTTAAAATATCTCCATTGAAGTTAGGCTATAAAAGAGATCAGATTCATACCTGAATCATTCCAGGATGATCCCTGACAAGATTTCCGGGCCAAGGCGTTCCATCTTGCATGGTCCAGCCATCTTCAGGAACCTTTTGTGCCGTGGCAACCAACCCATTTATCCGAACCTTGAATTCTTCATAGTCTCTCTGCACAAAAAGAATGGTAGCAAGTTGTCTGAGCAAAGACGTCTTTATAGTCATACCATACGGGAAAAAATGACGACGAAGAACATAAAATTTGATAACTTGCACACCTTCATAGCACGACGTTCCCTCACAAACGATGGATGTACTTTATTTTTCAGATAATCAACCTTCTGAGAGAAATACCACTCTGGGGCCCGAGGCTCTATGTTGAACTTCTTGCAGAATGGGACCCATTTCCTTGCGAACTCGGATGTTTCAGAGAGAGCCTCAAAAGTAAGCATGGCAGCACCATCGTCAGAGACATAGCACGAAACCTTGTCCACCGGATAATCCACAGAGAGAATGGAGAGAACGGTATTTGCAGTGATAAGCGGAGGTTCTTTCAGGGGATCCACCGTACTAACAAATATATCTATAGGGGCTAACCCAGAAGGCTTCCCTTCTTTCTCATACCTGAGAAAAACATTTAACTAAAAGGTAAGGACATGACCAGAGAGGCATGTATGTATACACACAGACACACACTATTATATTATGCATATACCTCAGAGATAGCCTGTCCAGATATGTCTCTCGCACAATTGGAAACCATTTTGGGAACTGATCAAATATCCACGATACCGCAAACCATATTTCACATATAATAGAAATCAGCCACAATGCATATGCATCATTGACAGGATGCGTTATTCTATAGTGGAAAAAGAGCCCAACAACAGCAAGACGAACTAAAATGAGTAATCTGTATGGGCTTAGCTTGCTAGAGGAAATAGGCAGCTTTCTCGAAAGTGGTTGTCTGCCTTCATCCATCCTACAAACAGAGATAAAGTAAGAAAGATAAATCTTACTGATACAAAGAATGTTCAAATAAAGCAGTGATTGGGTTTTAGAAAGTAAGGTCCTCGCTGGAATAAACAGACATGCAACATGTTATACCCACAACAACAAAAGAGGAGTGGGAAAAGAGATGAACTAGGCTGCACAAAAATGCTTCAGTTCAAGTGACTAATCTGCAACATTTATCCAATATGTTTCATTTCATTTTTCATGCAAGTACAACTTACATTTGCTTAATTTTTATTAAGAAAAAACGGTAATTAATTTCATTGGGAAGTTTGTTTGTCATTAAGATTCTTTCAAAAGGAGAATAACTCCAAAGCCAATTAGACAGTGCAGAGATTCGAGTTTGATCAATAATAAGCAAATATATCCAAGTCACAAGCAAATCTACCCCAGGGGCCAGGGCCCTAAAACTATGTTTGCGGCAGCTGCAGCAAAAAGGTGGATGGATATCTATCCATGGTTAAATTTTGTATCCCTTTAGATCAACGGCTCAGTGTGGCTGCCATTTCCATTAATGAGATTTCCCTCTCACATACTTATTGAAACAGAGTGATAACTGAATTAGTTTTTTGAAAGGTGCAGTAACCTGCACGAGACTAAAACATCTGGTATGGTCAAACTTCTTAAGGCAGTCTCAACTAAAAGGACCTCATAAAAAATATCTATACACATGTGACATGACCAACTTTTCACGCCTCGTACTAAAGTAAGAAAACCGTAGTATTTTCTTCAGCACAATCAATAATATCTACAGCTAGCAACAACTGCAAGTCATCATCCCACAAATAAAATAAAGTGCAAGCCATATCACAGATCACTCATGAGGTTGGTTAAAAAAATGGAACGCATACACCTACTTGGGCAAATCAGGATCATCCAGTTCATCTCCATCGTTACCGCCTCCGTGCTTAACCACCTGTAATTTATCATTCTGTTTTTTCTTCCAGTCCTCCATTCTTTCCTTCCATGCAACAGTCCCATATCCATAAACTGCCAAATCTTTCTTAGGATCCATGGGCCGAGGAGGCACTGCAAAAGTATCAAACACATTAGGCCCTCTAATACTGGAAAATTGGTCAATGAACTAAAATGTAGCACAAACATGATTTAACTTACAAGACATGGAATCAGAATAAGGCACAGGATGAACTTTCTTTCCGCGACCCATAAACGGTGGAATGATAAGAGCATGCTTGTCAGCGGAAATTGTATCATCCTAAGCGACAAATCCAAAATTTGTAACTTTTTAGCCAAAATTCAATAGGGTGAGAACAAAAAATTGAGAATCTTGAGGGATTACCTCTTGACCATAAGTAAGAAGAGGGATCTCTGAGTTAAGAGCAGCAGGATCTACTTCTGATGGGGTAGTAAGCCCAGAAGCATTATGATTGGTACCACGGCCAAGGCGAGAAGAGAGTGCAGCCTCAGACATATATCGAGGGTTACCATGGTAATCGAACTCATGGTCTAAGTCATCAAATTCATCATCTTCATCATCTCCATCAACTCTGGGGCTCCCTTTAATGCGCTTGAACCGAGTTTTGCATTGAGGGCAAGCTTGATTTCCTTCTCTCCTTTCATACTCATAGCATTGTCTGCAAACAGGAAATGCACATTCATTGCAAGCAATAAATGGCTCCCCATCTACTGTAACTTCAATCTCATCTCCACAAATCTGGCAAATCTGCCCACTTAATTCTTTCACAGAAGTTACCTGTAATCAATAAAAAATTAAGAAATATCAACACCTCTTCAGATCAAGAATTTCCATGCTTGGAATTCACAGAACCCCATTTGGAAAAAATTATAAAAAAAAAAATCTTGGAATGTAACAAACTTGCGCAAAAAGAATGCAAGTAATAAGCTTTAGTAGGCTCTGAAATCAAGGGAGCTTAAAAGTGGTGGTCAAAAAGAGCCAATTTTGGCATGTTAAATCTAGATATTGCACAATCAAAAGCAATGAATTTAGGGATCTTCTCAAGTGGATTTACTCAGCTGAAGTGAAGAACTAGAAGACAACACCCTCCCCCCAAAATCTGTGCAAACTTGTTTGAGTAAAATCTAAGAATCCAGCAAAACGGAAGAAAAAGTTGTGAACTTTATCCTCAAAAATCACACCTTTTTAGCACAAAAACAGGAAATGAGCAAATGGTAACTTACAGAAAGAGCAAAAATGTGGTCAATAACACCCCACCGACAAAAAAAAAAAAGCAACTTTGAATGCCAGGTTTACCTCAAATCTCCTTGAAATTACTCACAATGGAACTGAGAAGTGAAAGAAATGAATAAAATAAAAGGAAAGATTTTGAAAGGCAGCACTTACTCTTCCAACCTCATCAGCATTGATGACAACAAACTCATTCCTATTGTGTGAACCAGCAACTAGCCTCCCTTTAGTATCCATTACTTGAGCTACTTAATCAAGAATGGAGGAGATAATACCCTCTTCTTCACTTAGCACATTAGGAGAGAACCCCCCATTACACTACACGTCCAAGAAAAGCACAACCCCTTATTATTCTTCTCTTCTCCTCTTTATTTATGACACTGCTTTTAAACACCCATTACAAGTAACAACAACAACCACTCCTCTCAATTAGAGAAATACTAATAATGAATGAAAATGATGTATAAACATACACATACCAGTATATTATATTATAGTAATGAATAAAAATTTTGTGGGGATGGGGGGAATATTATTATAAATGTGTGGAAAATAAAAAAACAAGAATTTGGTGATGTGAAGAAAAAGACTCTTTTGGGTTTGTAGAGTTCTTTTTTTTTTTGGGATTCGTTTCTTGTTACTTGAGAGAAACCCCCAGCTATAGAAATAATAATAGTAATGGGGTTCACTCTCTTTACTTGGTCAGTAGTAATATTTATATATGGTGAGCTGTGGGGTGGCGTGGATCAGAGAATGAATGAACAAGAAGCTAAGGGATCCACACAAAGACAAATTAAAGAGAGAGTTTGGAAAGTTCAACGCGTAATGCACAAGGGACACTCAGATCTGTTGGATAGATCTTTGATAAAAATGATCAAAGAGTGAAAACAAGAAATGGGGTATGTGGGGTCCAATTTGGTGGTGGTGGAAGTGGCCCCACCTAGGGAGGAGGGGCACGGCGGTTCTTGGTGGTGGGGTGGAGGGTATATTGGTAAATTTAGTAGCTAACTGGTGTTTTAGGCTTAATGAGTCATTAGCTGTAGTAGTTATTGTTGATGGTATGAAAGTTAAGTGATGGAGTTGTACTGACAATAGAGAAGATGAAATAAGTGATATTTAAGGGTGGTGGGGTTAAAAGAGTCAAATGAGAGAGAAAATGGTAGTTTTTGGTAATATACTGTATATATACACTGACATATTTGTATGCATTATTATAAATGTAATTAAATGGAGTACTACATAGTACATACATTACTAGTTACTAGTAAAGTATACCCTTCTTCATACTCTAGTAAAGAGGAAAAGTGAGGAAATGGTTGAGTCACGTGCTGTACATGTGAGGGTTGATCCAAGGTTTTGATTAATTAATTAACAAATATTGAATAATTAATGTTCCACCGTGTAAAGTGCATTTTACGTAAAGCTAAAACTTGTTAGAATACTATTAGGAATTTTAGAAAATGAAAATCATTAAGGTAAAACCTCCTAAATGCAACAATTTTGTCATGTGTCCCCGAACGCTGGAAATTAAGATTTTTCATCTGTTTATAAGTGAATTCATCTTCTAGAGTTTGTATAGCATGGAAGAAATATATTTTTGCTCCCTTTATATATGAATAATGTTACATTTAGACTATACTTAAAATTATAATTACCCCCAAATATAAAATAATAGTACAAAGTTAACATAATACATGATTAGTCAAATAATGTAATCATATATAATTTGTTAAATTTGTAAAGATTTACCAAATCAAAACTGTACATATCAATTAATTGAATGTTAAATGTGTTTCGCCAAATATCACAAAAACCAAAATTATAATTTGTTAGATATTTGAGAGATTATTTCCAAGTAAATACTAACTGGTAATCAATTTACGTTCGAGCTAAACCGGAGTATAACATTCATTGAACAAAATATTGTTTGACTTGCAAGCATTATTATCAATCTTAATAAATATTCTTTCTTTCAGAAAATAAGTTCTTTTAAAAAAAATCAGAAACTGTTCTCCATCATGCTAAGTGCTAACACAAAAATATACTATAAAGTTTTTAGAGGCAAGAATAGACTAACACCTTTTTACTACTTTTTGCTATTAATTGAATCGATTTACCATATCTTGAGGAGGTCAACAATGGCATACATCTGATGCCTTTCTTGTGATAACAGCTACTGTATATAGTTTCTATTTTTATTTGTTAAGAGTACAAAACATTGTTACGTTGAAAAGTCCCTTTTAAACTTGAAAAATTCCATATATGGTAATACGATGTTGATGTGCAAGCACCAGTATATGATTTCATATGAGGAATTCAAACAAGTATGTCAATTTTTATCGGATGGGACCTTTTTATATATTTTATTTTCGCTATTCATTTATTGTTCATAGAAACATATAATTTGTGATGCTTTTTATAGCATTTCTCAAACAACAATAAAAAATTGTGCTCCAAAACAAATTTTTTAAATTGTTTTCTACATGAATGTGTTTTAGTTATGGTAATGGCTATTACAAGTTACCAATTATGACTATGTTAAATAATCATGGAGATAACTTTTGGCCATGCAAACCTTATATGATAAACCCTTTTTATATATATATATAGCGAGATGAATCCGATATTGAATTTTCAAAGCGTTTTTGTTAGTTGTTGTACCAAATATCAACAGATAATTAATAATTTAATAGTATTTCACAAGGTTAAACTTTCGTTATCTCGTTGCATGCTAATAGTTAGTTAGTATATAGCTTGTCTAGACTTGACAATTCTATTAAATATAAAAACAAATTAAATTTGACTCAGATTAGTCATCAACTTCCCTCTTAACCATACTAATTTTATTAACAATGTGTTAGCCAAAACATTGACAAAATTAACGTGGTTATTTCTATATTTCTACAAACCGCTATTGATTTAACACAAGGGCTTGGACTGGATTTACTCGATTTCTTTATAGTCTCGTAGGCAGGGGCGGAGCTAGAGTTTCGGTAACATATTCGACGAACCTAGTACCTTTAGTGCAAACCGTATTATATACGGTCAAAACCGGGCTTGCCCTTCGTATGACTAATCGATACTAGAACTTGATAGGCCGAGGTTCAAACTCGTGTCATATCGAACCGTGGTGCGAAGTTAGATTGCCGAGCTCGTGACCCACAGACCGATCAAGATCGAGATAGGCCAAAATCGAGACCGAGCAAGATCGAGATCGGCCAAGATCGAGACCGAGCAAGATCGAGACCGATCAAGATCGAGATCGGCCAAGATCGAGACCGAGTGAGACCGAGGGAAGCTTACCGAGCCAAATAACGGAAAGCCGAAATATCTGCAATCGAGCGAGAATCGCAGCGGAAATCCCGGCACGTATCAAGAAGAGGCTGACTAATTAGCCTATCATGAGATTCTTTACTGTATTTGGAATTATATCAAGAGTAGGACTCCCCTACTATATAAAGGGGGTCTAATCATTTGTAAGACACGCCATATTTACGCAATATAAAGCAATATACTGCCTTCTTTTAGCTTTCAATATCTTGTTACTTTATTCTTATATCAGTTGAATCTTCACTTAGTTTGAGAGTGATCGAACTCGAGTGTCAAGGCTATTCGATTCGTTTGGTTTGCATTCAGTTCTTTCATAGTCAATTTCAATATATATATTCTCTCAATTTATGCCAAGTTATATCACGTATCCTTAAAACTGCGTATAAATTCAATTGTTATCCGTTTTTTGGGTAAACAGTTTGACGCCCACCGTGGGGCTAAGGATAATAGTGATTGTCTGATACTAACTTTCGTAACACACACTATTTTATACTTGTTCTTGTGAGTATCCAAAATGTCAAACTCTCAATCAGCACCTCTACGTGTTGACAACGAGTCGAGTCACCAAGGTGAAAATAACAACATAGCGCCCGGTAACGAGATACTGCCAGCTGATCCCGCTGGAATTCTGATCGCAGATCTGATCGATGTGAATTCGCATGTGGCTATTGATGTAAATTTGCCTACCGACCTCGAAAATAGTGTTCGTGGTGGAGCCCAGTCGGTGACTCGGAACGCATAAAATTTTGAAGGAGATGGGATCAACCTACGAATGATCTTCGAAATGTTGTGGACTCGACATGCGTCGATAGCTCAATTACAGAACCAAAACCGCACACCAAGCAGGGCTGAGCCCGATCCTCCCCGGGAAGTCACCCGCAGGGATGACTCGGTCGTAGAAAGGTCAAACGAACGTGAATGAGGGGCTAGCTTCGAAGTTATAAAGAGATAGAATAAGGGGAGAAGAAGATCGAGGCTAACGACAAAAAGGTGGAAACTTACAATTCCAGGGTAGACCAAGTCCCTGGAGCACCTCCGATATTGAAGGGCCTGGATTCCAAGAAGTTCGTACAAAAACGTTTTCCTCCGAGTGCGGCTCCGAAGCCGATCCCCAAAACATTTTGCATGCCTGAGATTCCTAAGTACAACGGAACGACTGACCCAAACGAGCATGTCACCTCTTACACATGTGCAATTAAAGGGAATAATCTAGAGGACGACAAATTCGAATCTGTGTTAATAAAGAAATTCGGGGAGACCCTGTCAAAGGGAGCTATGATATGGTACCACAATTTACCACCTAACTCTATTGATTCTTTTGCTATGCTTGCAGATTCTTTCGTAAAGGCACACGCCGGAGCCATCAAGGTCGAAACCAGGAAATCAAACCTTTTCAAGGTAAGACAGAAGGACAACAAAATGCTTAGAGAATTCGTGTCTCGATTCCAAATGGAACAGATGGACCTACCATCGGTCGCCGATGATTGGGCAGTTCAAGCTTTCACCAAGGACTCAATGTTCGAAGCTCGGTGGCTTCGCAGCAGTTGAAGCAGAATTTGATAGAATACCCGGCTGTCACTTGGGCCGATGTACATAATCGGTATCAATAGAAGATCAGCGTCGAAGATGACCAACTCGGGGCTCCTTCCGGGTCCGTTTATCCTATCAGACCCGTCAATAAAATTATGAGGGATATCGATCGAGAACCAAGGTCGAACATGGATCGATACCAGCCGTATAATGGAGATCGAAGGGGCAATAAACCTAGGCGTAACCTTGAACAAGGTGAAAGGAGAAATGATCGAGGCCAGAGCTCTCGAGAGATCATGAGCAAGAATGGTTTTGACAGGCATACCGGACCTAAAGAAGCACCATGATTGTCAGAATATAACTTCAATGTCGATGCATCCGTCATCGTATCGGCTATCGGACGCATCAAAGATACTAAATGGCCTCCACCTCTACAAATCGATCCAACACAAAGGGATCCCAACCAAATATGCAAATTTCATGGAACACATGGCCATAGAACTGAGGATTGTCGATAATTGCGAGAAGAAGTAGCCTAGTTATTCAATAACGGGCATCTTCGAGAATTTCTGAGTGACAGAGCTAAGAATCATTTCAGAAACACGGATTCCAATAAACAAAATGAAGAATACGAGCCCCAACACGTCATTCATATGATCATCGGAGGGGTCGATTGGCACGACCCGAAATTCCCACCGTTAGGACCGTGATGGCGCCTAACATTTCACTTGCTAGGCAAGCCAACGTTAGAACAATTTATCCTTTTTAACAATTTAAACTTAATTAATAAAGAAGAATTGATTTAACTACAATAATCCAAATATAAATGCGGAATCTAAAACCGTAAAAACATCTATTACAAATCCCTGAACCCGGTGTCACAAGTACACGGGCTTCTAGAGTAATACATACAAGGGTATGAAATAAATACAAAGTTGTCTGAATGAAAATACACAACAAAATAAAAATAAAGATGGGGATTTCAGGAGTTGCGGGCGCTGATCAGTTGTACCTCAAGTCTCTGCATGCTGTCCAATCCGAGCTCTCTAGTAGCTGCCGTTGGGACTGTCTCTAAGCTCTTCACAGTGTGCAGAGTGTAGTATCAGTACAACCGAACCTATATACTGATAAGTGCCGAGCCTAACCTCGACGAAGTAGTGACGAAGCTAAGGCAGGTCACCTACACTACAACCTGAATGTAGTATATAATGGGAATACTGAACGGAATTAAACAGCCAACTGAAAATAATAACCACAGCCTCAAGAATAAACCAGTGTCGTCCAGAATCACCAATCTTTAGCAATTCAGATACAAATACGAAAAGAAAACCAACACAGTTCAAGAAATGGAAACATATAAATTGTTGCGGTGCGCAACCTGATCCCACCAGGCAACACAAATTCCTCCCTTATTTCATCGTAACGATATCAATAATAGTAAATAATATATATATATATATATATATATATATATATATATATATGTTGCGGCGCACAACCCGATCCCATCTTATGTCAATATCAGAATCATAATTCACCCTTATTTCACCATACCAATCCACCATTATTCCACCTGTTGCGACGTGAAATCCGATCCCACCGTATAGTAAAAATTCACCCTTATTCCACCTCTATATATCACCCTTATTTCACCTGTTGTGACGTGCAACCCGAACCCACCATACAATACCGAGCACTCAATAAGCACAGTAAAACTCACAATTCAAATCATAAAAAAACCCTTTACAATTCCAAGACACCAAACTGAACAAATAGGAAACCTTGTACAATATGATAATCTGAATAAGTAATACTACACAGCGAGACCAATCCAGAATTTACAACTACAATGTACAGATAAACCAACTTGAGCAAATAGTAAGAGATTATGAAACTATGGAAAGAACTAATATCATAAACATGAGGAAACAATGACTACAAGTGGCAATTAGGAATGGAAACACATTTAGAGCATATAACAACTAAGAGAGGGAAAGAGATAATATAAGAAGAATGGGAAAACAGGGAAAAACAAATAATTCGGCGGCGCATAAGCACTCGTCACCTCACATATACGCCGCTCACATGAAATTCACATAGCAAATAGTCTGAGGGTTTCTAATTCCCTTAAGTCAAGGTTAAACACAACACTTACCTTGCTCCAAAGGCCACTCAAAGCTCAACCACAACTTCGCCTTTCAAACCAGCCTCCGAACCAACAATATCTAGCAAATTACCAACCAAATGATTCAAAATAAGCCTTAGGGATCACCCACGATTGCAAAAGATTCAATTTAGGTCATTATTGAAAAAGTCAACAAAAGTCAACTCCCTGGCCCGTTTGGTCCAAACCCGAAATTCGGACCAAAACCCGATTACCCATTCACTCCGAGCCCGGTTATGTAATTTGTTTTGAAATCCGACCTCAATTTGAGGTCTAAATCCCAATTCCTCAAAAATCCCTAACTCTACCCAAACCCCCAAATTTTCACCATGAAAACACTAGGTTTTAGGTTAAAAACTTGTGAAATGTAATGAAAGATTGAAAGAAACTAGTTTAGAATTACTTACCAACGATTTGGGGAAAAAGAAGTCTTGGAAAAATCGCCTCTAATGTTTTAGGTTTTGAAAATTTGAGAAATGAACCAAAAATCTTGTCCAAGTCATATTTGTTCAGCTACATATGTCACATTTGCGACCTACGCTTCGCAATTGCGAAGCCCGCAAATGCGAATATTTCATCGCAAATGCGAGAAATGTCACACCTCTGCAATCTTCGCAAATGCGAACTCAGGCTTGATCGCAAATGTGACCTAGTGATCGAAAATGCGAAGAATGGCTATGTATGTTGCCTTCGCAAATGCGAACTAGTGTTCGCAAATGCGGACTGCCAGGATCACAAATGCGATCAAAACTTCGCAATTGCGAAGGTCTTCCCCCCAGCCCGCTGCTCACAAATGCGACGGTCTCTTCGCAAATGCGAGCCAGACCTCGCAAATGCAAAGTCTGCAAATCAGTTGCAGCAGCTGCTATGTTTTCTAAGTTCAAAATACTCTGTAGCCTATCTGAAACTTACCCGAGTCCTCGGATCTCCAAACCAAACATGCACACAAGTCCTAAAACATCATACGAACTTGCTCGCGCGATCAAATCGCTAAAATAACACCTAGAACTACAAATTGAACACCAAATCAAAGGAAATTTTCAAGGAGACTTTAAAACTTATATTTTCACAACCGAACGTCCGAATCACGTCAAACCAACTCCGTTTTCCACAAAATTTCACAAACAAGTCATAAATATTATAGTGGATCTGTATCGGGCTCCGGAATCAAAATACGAATCCGGTATCAATAAATCCAAACATCAGTCGATTCTTAAATATCATAAATCTTTCAAACTTTCAATTTTTTACAAAAATCAATAACTCGGGCTAGGGACCTCCGAATTCGATTCCGGGCATATGCCCAAGTCCCAACTTACGATACGGACCCACCGAGACCGTAAAACCACGAATTCGGGTCCGTTTGCTCAAAATATTGACTGAAGTCAACTACAATAAAGTCTTTTGGGCAAAAATACTTACTTTTCATAGTTTTTTATATAAAAGCTTCTTGAAAATACGCCCGTATTGTGCACGCAAATCAAGGATTGTAAAAATGAGATTTTTAAGGCTTTGGATTACTGAATTAGGTTTTAAAACATAAGATGACCTATCGGGTCATCACATTCTCCACCTCTAAAACAATCGTTCATCCTAAAACAGACATAGAAAAGCACCTGAACTGGTTAAAAGGTGGGGATATCTACTCCGAATGTCCGACTCGGACACCCAAGTAGCTGCCTCGACGGGCTGACCTCTCCACTGCACTCGGACTGAAGGATAATTTTTTGACCTCAACTGACGAACCTGCCGGGTTAGAATAGCCAGCGGCTCCTCCTCATAAGTCAAATCCTTGTCCAACTGGACAGAGCTGAAATCTAACACATGGGACGGATCGCCGTGATACTTCCGAAGCATGGACACATGGAACACCGGATGAATTGATGATAACCCCAGTGGCAACGCAAGCCTGTAAGACACTTATCCCACTCTCTCCAGAATCTCAAAGGGCCCGATATACCTAGAGCTCAGCTTGCCCTTCTTCTCGAACCTTATCACACCTTTCATGGGTGATACCCGAACCCCTACCATGAATGCAATATCACGAACTCTATGGTCGACATAACTCTTATGCCTGGACTGAGCTGTGCAAAGTCTATCTTGAATAATCTTAACCTTATCCAAGGCATCTTGGACCAAATATGTACCCAATAACTAAGCCTCCCCTGACTCGAACCATCCAACCGGCGATCGACACCGTCTACCATATAATGCCTCATAGGGAGCCATCTGAATGCTCGACTGGTAGCTGTTATTGTAGGCGAACTCTGCAAGGGGAAAGAACTGATCCCAAGAATCTCCAAAGTCTATAACACAAGTGCGAAGCTGTTACACCCTATATTGTTTTTGGTACGTAAAACTGCTTCTTGAGCAAACTAGTATAGCAAATGAGATCATCTTCGAAAATATATAAAGCAATTTAATCATGTTACCTCGGAAGTTAAAAATATTGAATATCATGAACAACAA
>AWOL01S0093886.1:2628-23069 GCA_000715115.1 Nicotiana otophora | reverse complement strand
ACTACGAGGCGGTACCTCGGTAGTGCCCTTGTTGATATTGATTTATGGCCATAGTTGCTTTCGATTAATTGTTGTGATTTTCATAAAGTTGAAGGAAATTCTGTTTTGATTCCACGAGATATTATTTACAATTATTTGGTGTCATTAAATGTGACATACTATTTTATTCATTTCCAATGTCATTTTATTTTACTATATTGATAAACATTTTACCATGCCATTATTATATTCCAGTAGGGCCTCACCTGACCTCGTCACTACTCTACCGGGGTTAGGCTTGACACTTACTGGGTACCGCTGTGGTGTACTCATACTATAATTCTACACATCTTTTTGTGCAGATTCAGGTACATTTTACCAGCCTAGACGTCAGTGACTTACCTGCGTACGGAGACTTCGAGGTATATCAACCAGCGTCCGCAGACTCCGGAGTCCCCTTCTATCATTTTATGTTGCTTCCTTATATTTTAATTAGACCTTGACATATAGAGACATTGAGAATAAATTCTTAGAAGCTTGTGATTTATTTCTACTAGGTTTTGGGAGTTGTAATTATTTGAATTGTAGTTTATTTATTTCAGATATTTATGATTATTCCGCATTGATAGTCTTACCTAGTCTTAGAGACTAGGTGCCATCACGACCTTCTACGGAGGGAATTTGGGGTCGTGACAAGTTGGTATCCGAACACTAGGTTCATAGATGTTATGAGTCACAAGCAGGTTTAGTAGAGTCTTGCGGATCGGTACGGAGACGTCTGTACTTATTTTCGAGAGGCTATGGAACTGTTAGGAAATATTCACTTCTTTGATTTCTTATCGTGCGTATTTGTTGACTTCAAAATTTTAAACAATTGTCTTTCTATTCTCTCACATATGGTGAGGACACGCACGACTGGATTTGATGATCAAACACCCGTGCCCCATGTTGGAGCCGCAAGAGGCCGGGGTCGGGGCAGAGGCCGAGGAAGACCACATGGTGCAGCCAGAGCACCTGCACGAACTGCTGCACTAGAGCCACCAGTAGCTCCAGTCGGAGAGCAGGCAGCTGAGACGCATGTTTCTACTCCTGCACTTCAGGAGACTCTTGCCTAGTTTTTGAGCATGTTTGGCACTTTAGCTCAGTCAGGATTAATTCCACTTGCTCCTGCCACATCTCAGGCTGGGGGAGGAGCACAGACTCTCGCCGCCCGTACTCCAGAGCCACGTGCCCAAGTTGACCATGCCCCAGAGGTTATACCGGTGCAACCAGTTGTCCCAGTTCGGCATGATATTAGGACAGCAGTTTCAGAGGGGGAGCGGCTCGGGCTCGAGAGTTATAAGAAGTACCACCCTCCCACTTTCAACGGTTTAGCTTTAGAGGATGCTCAGGGTTTTCTGGAGGAATGTCACTGTATCCTTCGTACTATGGGTATTGTGGATTCCAGTGGGGTTTCTTTCACTGCATTCCAGTTTAGAGGAGTAGCCTAATAGTAGTGGCGGGCATATGAGTTGGATAATCCCGCTGAGGCATCTTCACTCACTTGGACTCAATTTTCGGATATGTTCTTAAGAGAGTATGTTCCTCAGAGTATTAGGGATGCATGGCGCGCAGAGTTTGAGCAGTTGCGCTAGGGTTCTACGACTGTGTGAGAGTATGCGGTCTGATTCAGTGATTTGGCTAGGCATGCATCAGCCTTAGTTGCTACTGTTTGAGAGCGGGTTCGCAGATTTATTGAGGGTCTTCACCCTAGTATCAGATACAGTATGGACCGAGAGCTAGAGATGGACATCACATACCAACAGGTGGTGTCAATTGCTAGAAGATTGGAAGGTATGCGGACTCGGGAGAGGGAAGAGAGGGAAGCTAAGAGACCCCGAGGTTTTGGAACATTTAATAATTCTCGTGCCCCAGTTGCAACCCGTAATGGTAGAGGTTATGTGAGCCATCTTATTCAGTCAGCACTTCCAGCTTCCAGTGGTATTCCGACTACTCCCAGACTACAGGTTCCATATTATGCACCACCAGTGTCTGTTGTACCTCTTGTACGGGGTGCTTTCAGCGGACAGTCTAGTCGGTCAGGCCCGAGCCAGTCTCAATAGCCACGTCCTCCGAGGCATTATTTTGAGTGTGGTGACACTCGTCATATCATGAGGGATTGCCCCATAATTAGTAGGGGTACAACTCCACGGATTTCTCAAGCCCCACCTATTCCACAGGGTCCTCAGGCTTCTCAGGCCATGATTACTGCACCAGTTGCCACTCCACCTGCACAGCTAGCTAGATGTGGAGGTCGGGCAGGTAGAGGTCACCCTAGAGGAGGAGTCTAGACAAGATATTATGCCCTTCCTGCCAGGACAAATATCGTTGCATCCGATTCTGTTATCACAGGTATTATTCCGGTCTGTCATAGAGATGCATCAGTTTTATTTGATCCAGGCTCCACTTATTCTTATGTGTCATATTATTTTGCCCCGTATTTGGGCGTATCACGTGATTACTTGAGTTCTTCTGTTTATGTATCTACACCCGTGGGTGAATCCATTATTGTGGACTGTGTATATCGGTCGTGTTTAATTGTTATCAGTGGTTTTGAGACCAGAGTTGATTTATTATTGCTCAGTATGGTGGATTTCGATATTATTTTGGGCATGGACTGGTTTTCTCCCTATCACGTTATTCTTGATTGTTACGCCAAGACCGTGATATTGGCTATGCCGGGTCTACTGCAGCTAGAGTGGAGAAGTACCTCGGATCATGTTCCTAGCAGGGTTGTTTCATTTCTTAAAGTTCAACGAATGGTTGAGAAGGGGTGTGATGCGTATCTGGCCTATGTAAGAGATGTTAGTATTGATACTCCTACTGTAGAGTCAGTTCCTGTAGTAAGGGATTTTCCTGATGTATTTCCAGCAGATCTTCCGGGTATGCCACCCGACAGGGATATTGATTTTGGTATTGATCTATTACCGGGTACTCAGCCCATTTTTATTCCACCATACCGTATGGCCCCAACAGAGTTAAAAGAATTAAATGAACAGTTACATGAATTGTTTGATAAGGGTTTCATTCGGCCTAGTGTATCGCCGTAGGGTGCTCCTGTCTTATTTGTAAATAAGAAGGATGATTCTATGCGGATGTGTATTGATTATCGCCAGTTGAACAAGGTTACAGTGAATAATAGGTATCCATTGCCACCTATTGATGACTTATTTGATCAGCTTCAGGATGCCAGGGTATTTTCTAAAATTGACTTGCGTTCAAGCTATCATCAATTGAAGATTCGGGAGCCAGATATTCCAACGACTGCTTTCAGGACTCGATACGGTCATTACGAGTACCTTGTGATGTCTTTTGGGCTGATCAACGCCCCAGCAACATTTATGCACTTAATGAATAATGTATTTCAACCCTATCTTGATTCCTTTGTCATTGTATTTATTGACGACATTCTGGTGTATTCCCGGAGTCGGGAAGATCATGAACAACACCTGAGGACTATGCTTCAGATTTTGAGAGAAAGGAAGTTATATGCAAAATTTTCAAAGTGTGAATTCTGGCTTGATTTAGTGGAATTTTTGGGTCATATAGTTTCGTGCGAGGGGATCAAGGTAGATCCAAAGAAGATTGAAGCGATGCAGAGTTGGTCCAGACCGTCCTCAGTTACGGAAATCCGGAGTTTCCTTAGTTTGGCTGGGTATTATCGCCGATTTGTAAAGGGTTTCTCTTCTATTGCTGCATCTATGACCAAATTGACCCAGAAGGGTGCTCCGTTCAGATGGACCGAGGAATGTGAGGAGAGCTTCCAAAAGCTCAAGACAACTTTGACTACAACCCAGTATTGGTATTACCTATAGGTACAAGATCTTATACTGTGTATTGTGACGTGTCGCGTATTGGTCTTGGCGCAGTGTTGATGCAAGACGGTAGGGTGATTGCCTACACGTCCAGACAATTAAAGGTGCATGAGAAGAATTATCATGTACATGACATGGAGTTAGAATCTATTGTTCATGCCTTAAAATTTTGGCGTCATTATTTGTACGGTGTCCATTGTGAGATCTACACCGATCACCGGAATCTACAACATCTGTTTAAACAGAAGGATCTTAACTTACGGCAACGGAGGTGGTTGGAGTTGCTTAAGGATTATGATATCACCATTCTCTATCATACTAGGAAGGCCAATGTGGTGGCCGATGCCTTGAGTCGTAAGGAGGAGAGTTTGGGCAGCTTAGCATATTTACCTGTAGCAGAGAGGCCGTTGGCCTTGGATGTTCAGGCCTTGGCCAACCAGTTTGTTAGATTGGATGTTTCCGAGCCGAGTCGAGTTTTGGCTTGTGTGGTTTCTCAGTCTTCTCTTTATGATCGTATCAGGTAACGCCTGTATGATGACCCACATCTGCTTGTCCTTAAGGATACAGTTCAACACGGTGATGCCAAGGAAGTCACTATTGGAGATGACGATGTATTACGGATGTGGGGCAGGCTATGTTTGCCTAATGTGGATGGCTTGCCTGAGTTGATTCTCCAGGAGGCTCACAGTTCGCGGAACTCCATTCATCCGGGTGCTGCAAAGATGTATCAGGACTTGAGACAACACTATTGGTGGAGGCGTATGAAGAAAGACATAGTGGGGTATGTATCTCGGTGTCTAAATTATCAACAGGTGAAATATGAGCATCAGCGACCGGGTGGATTACTTCAGAAGTTAGAGATTCCAGAATGGAAATGGGAGTGGATCACCATGGATTTCATTGTTGGGCTCCCACGGACTCAGCGGAAGTTTGATGCAGTTTGGGTGATTGTGGATAGGCTGACCAAATCAGCTCATTCCATTCCTATGATTACTACTTACTCTTTAGAGCAGCTGGCTTAGGTATATATTCACGAGATTGTCAGACTTCACGGTGTACCGGTATCTATCATCTCTGACCGGGGTACACAGTTTACCTCACGATTTTGGAGGGCAGTACAGCGTGAGTTGGGTACTCGGGTAGAGTTGAGTACAACATTTCACCCTTAGATGGACGGGCAGTCCGAATGCACTATTCAGATACTGAAGGATATGATTCGGGCGTGTGTGATAGATTTTGGGGGTGCTTGGGATTAGTTCTTACCACTTGCGGAGTTTGCTTACAACAACAGTTACCAGTCAAGCATTCAGATGGCTCCGTATGAGGCCTTGTATGGTAGGCGGTGCCGGTCTCCAGTGGGTTGGTTCGAACCGGGCGAGGCTAGACTATTGGGTACAGACTTGGTTCAGGATGCCCTGGAAAAGGTTAAGATGATTCAGGATCGTCTTTGTACATCCCAATCTAGACAGAAGAGTTATGCAGATCGAAAGGTTCGCGATGTTGCTTTCATGGTTGGTGAGCAGGTATTGCTCCGGGTTTCGCCTATGAAGGGTGTGATGAGGTTCAGGAAGAGGGGAAAGTTGAGCTCTAGGTATATTGGGCCTTTTGAGATTCTTGAGAGAGTTGGAGATGTGGCTTACAGACTTGCATTACCACCTAATCTTTCTGCGGTTCATCCGATATTCCATGTTTCTATGCTTTGGAAATATCACGACGATCCGTCTCATATGTTAGACTTCAGTTCGGTTCAGTTGGACAAGGATCTATCTTATGTTGAGGAACCAGTGGCTATTTTAGATAGGAAGGTTCGAAAGCTGAGGTCAAAGAACATTCTTTCCATGAAGGTTCAGTGGAGGGGTCATCCGATCGAGGAGGCAACTTGGGAGGTCGAGCATGATATACGCAGATGTTATCCACACTTATTCACCAACTCAAGTACTTTTTTCTAACTTCGTTCGAGGACAAACGTTTATTTTAGAGGTAGAGAATGTGATGACCCAAAATGTCATCTTTAAATTTAATGATTAATTATGTGATCTAAGCACTATTTACCATTACTCAACTTGCGTGTGTAGTTCGTAAAAAAGAATCCGGAAAGTTTTCAGTTGAAAAATGGATTAAAATGTGAATTAGATGTTTAAAACACAACTGAGTTGACTTTGGTCAATATTTTGAGCAAACGGACTCGGATCAGTATTTTGACAGTTCCGGTAGGTCCGTATCAAGAATTGGGACTTGGGCGTATGCCCGGAATCAAATTCTGAGGTACCTAACCCGAGATAGGGAAATTTGACGAAAAATTTAAAGTTTAAGTTCAAATAGTGACTGGATGTCGAATTATGTGCAAATGACTCCGGAATAGAATTTTGATAATTCCAACAGCTCCGTATGGTGATTTTGGACTTAGGAGCGTGATCGGAATTTTATTTGGAAGTCCATAGTGGAATTAGACTTGAAATGCCGAAAGTTGAATTTTTGGGAAGTTTGACCGAAGGGTTGACTTTTTGATATCGGGGTTGAAATCCGATTCTGAAAATTTGTATAGCTCCGTTATAACATTTATGACTTGCGTGCAAAATTTGAGGTCAACCGGACTTGATTTGATAGGTTCTGGTGTTGTTTGTAGAAATTAAAAGTTTCAAAGTTCATTAGGCTTGAATCTATGTGTGATTCGTGATTTTAGCGTTGTTTGATGTGATTTGAGGCTTCAAATAAGTTCGTATGATGTTTTAAGACTTGTTGGTGTATTGGGTTGAGGTCCCGAGGGCCTAGGGTGAGTTTCGAATGGTTAACGGATCAAAAATGGGACTTAAACAGCTGTTGCAAAAGCTGCTGCAAATTCTCTTCTGCTGTGCAATCGAGCCCCAGAAATCGAGCCGAGGATCGAAGGCAAGCTCAAGATCCATGATCGAAGGCCAGTGATCGAAGGCCCGGGATCGAGGGTTATGGCCAAGGCCAGTGATCGAAGGCCATAAAGATAGAAGCCATGATCGATAGCAAGGATTGATGGCTGTGATCGAGCCCCAGGGTCGAGGGCCATGATCGAAGCTATGATCGAAGGCCATGACCGAGGTCCATGATCGAGGACCATAATCGGACTCCCCTTAATCGGACTCCCCAGGATCGGACCCCATGATCGAGGTCCAGGATCGAACCCCATGATCGAGGCCACCCTGGACACATCTGTAAGATATAAAATCAGGGGGGGGCTTCGTCCCATTCGCCATTTTTAACAACTTGGAGCTTGAGCAGAGGCGATTTTTTATATATGTTCAAGGAAAAATATTAGGGTAAGTGTTCTTAACTCAATCTTGGTTAGATTACCCGAATCCATCATTGTTTTTAACATTTAATTGGTGATTTAAGTTGGAAAAAAATTGAAAACCCTTTTGGATAGATTTGAGGATTTGAGGGTTGAATCGTTATCGGAATTTAATTATTTTGGTATGGTTAGACTCGTGGTTGAATGAGCATTCATATTTCGTAACTTTCATCGGATTCCGAGATATGGGCCCCACGGGCCATTTTTGAATTAGTTTCGGGTTTTTATTGAAATATGTAGTATTTTCTTATAGAATTAATTCTATAATTTTTGTTGACTGTATCGAATTAATTATGACTAGATACGAGTCGATCAGAGTCGGAAAAATCGAGAAAGAAGTATAATACTTGGTTAAATTGGAGCAAGTCGAGGTAAGTGACTTGTCTAACCTTGTGTGGGGGAAATTTCTCCTAGAATTGATATTAATGTGATTATTGAAATATGTTGAAAGTCGTGTACACGAGGTGACAAGTGTGTACACGGACTAAATGTGAAAGATTATATTTTTAAATTGTGTAGATCATTATTGCGCAGTTATTAAATTATTTTTATCTTGTTATATTCTTCATCATTGATCAATTATTTGAAAGTTGATTTTCTTTAAATTAAATATTATTAATATGAAGTATTTGACATTTTTAAATTTGATATTGAAGCGACGTATTAAAAATTTGAAATATTATTTTCCTGAATTATTTATTTTTGAATATTTTAGTAAGACTTTTTTTTAATTATTCTGGCATGAGCCGTGAGCTCTTTATTATTGAAAAATATTTTTGTTGATTTTTTGTGAAAAATTAAAATATTGGGCACTTGAGGTGCAAATTGTGATATATTGTGATATTGATACGCATGTGGTGGTATAAGGTCTGGGTATTGAAACGCATGCGGTGAGATAAGGTGGCTTGATACGCGTGGCTAGCAGGGGTGACTACTAGAAGTCATGCGGTGTGATAAGGGTGGCTAAAATGCGGGATACTATTTCGGGGAAAAAATATTTTCTTTAAATAAATTGTGAAGGCTCCCGCCGTGGTATAAGGAAATGAAATATTGTAAAATTATTTATAATTTGGGACTACAAGGCGGTACCTCGGTAGTGCCCTTGTTGATATTGATTTATGGCCATAGTTGCTTTCGATCGTCACTACTCTACCGGGGTTAGGCTCAGCACTTACTGGGTACCGCTGTGGTGTACTCATACTACATTTCTGCATATTTTTTTGTGCAGATCCAGGTATATTTTATCAGCCTAAACGTCAGTGACTTACCTGGGCACGGAGACTTCGAGGTATATCTGCCAGCGTCCGCAGACTCCGGAGTCCCCTTCTGTCATTTTATGTTGCTTCCTCATATTTTAATTAGACTTTGACATATAGAGACATTGAGAATAAATTCTTAGAAGCTTGTGATTTATTTTTACCGGGTTTGGGGGGTTGTAATTATTTGAATTATAGTTTATTTATTTCAGATATTTATGATTATTCCGCATTGATAGGCCTACCTAGTCTTAGAGACTAGGTGACATCACGACCTCTTACAGAGGGAATTTGGGGTCGTGACAGTAAGTGTTGAGCCTAACCTCGACGAAGTAGTGACGAGGCTAATGCGGGTCACTTACATTAACATGTACGCAATATTAGTAACAACAACAAATAATAGAAATAAATCAGGTAACTCATTTATAATAGTTGAAGCCAACTCAGCAGTCATAACCAATTATTATTTCAACCAATTTTTGTTGCAGCGTGCAACCCGTTCCCACAATATATATATTTTTAACCCTCCAATATATTATTTTAATCAAGTATATATAGACTTTTAAATAAGTCTGTTGCGGCATGCAATCTGATTCCCCAATATTGACTTTTAAATAAGTCTATTGTGTCGTGTAATCCGATCCCCCAATATTGACTTTTAAATAAGTCTGTTGCGGCATGCAATCTGATTCCCCAATATTGACTTTTAAATAAGTCTATTGTGTCGTGTAATCCGATCCCCCAATATTGACTTTTTAATAAATCTGTTGCGGCGTGCAATCCGATCCCCCAATATTGTCTTTTTAATAAGTCTGTTGCGGCGTGCAACCCGATTCTCCAATATTGACTTTTTAATAAATCTGTTGCGGCGTGCAATCCGATCCCCCAATATTGTCTTTTTAATAAGTCTGTTGCGGCGTGCAACCCGATTCTCCAATATTGACTTTTTAATAAATCTGTTGCGGCGTGCAATCCGATCCCCCAATATTGTCTTTTTAATAAGTCTGTTGCGGCGTGCAACCCGATTCTCCAATATTGACTTTTTAATAAATCTGTTGCGGCGTGCAATCCGATCCCCCAATATTGTCTTTTTAATAAGTCTGTTGCGGCGTGCAACCCGATTCTCCAATATTGACTTTTTAATAAATCTGTTGCGGCGTGCAATCCGATCCCCCAATATTGTCTTTTTAATAAGTCTGTTGCGGCGTGCAACCCGATTCTCCAATATTGACTTTTTAATAAATCTGTTGCGGCGTGCAATCCGATCCCCCAATATTGTCTTTTTAATAAGTCTGTTGCGGCGTGCAACCCGATTCTCCAATATTGACTTTTTAATAAATCTGTTGCGGCGTGCAATCCGATCCCCCAATATTGTCTTTTTAATAAGTCTGTTGCGGCGTGCAACCCGATTCTCCAATATTGACTTTTTAATAAATCTGTTGCGGCGTGCAATCCGATCCCCCAATATTGTCTTTTTAATAAGTCTGTTGCGGCGTGCAACCCGATTCTCCAATATTGACTTTTTAATAAGTCTATTGCGGCGTGCAACCCGATCCTCCAATATGTTTATTTCAATCAATTCTATTGCAGCGTGCAACCCGCTCCTCCAATATATATATTTACCAATTCAATTCTGTTGCGGCGTACAACTTGATCCTCCAATATATTTATTTCAATCAATTCTGTTGTGGCGTGCAACATGATCCTCCAATATGTACATTTACCAATTTAATTTTGTTGCGGCGTGCAACCCGCTCCTCCAATATATTCATTTATCAATTCTTATAGAAGAAATTTCTCCAATAAATGCAACAATTAATATAAAATTATAAGACAATAAATATAAAATAATTATGATTTAATTATAAAATTAGCAATGACAAATAACAAATATTATGGAAATCAGGGAGAAAATTGGCAGCTTAATATTTAATATGCTAAATGTCAAATAACAATTAAGACACATAATTCAAATAGCATGTAACAATTAATGCAGGTATTAAAAAAATAATATTTGACAAATAATAGGAGAGAAATAATTATTATAACAATTAATTCATGATTTAAAATAATTTATGATTTTTCAAGTCGGCAAACAATTAATTTGACGATGTATAGACACTCGTCACCTCGCCTATATGTCGTTCACATGCATTTCACATAATAAATAATTTAAGGGTTCTATTCCCTCAAGTCAAGGTTAACCACGACACTTACCTCGCTTTGCAAATTTCAATCAATTACTCGACCAAAGCTTTTCTTTTTAAATTTGTCTCCAAAAGTTTCAAATATATTCACAAACAATTCGATATACTCAATACGAATCATAAGAATTAATTCCATATGAATTTACTAATTTTCCGAATAAAAATTCAAAATTCATTTAAATATTCGATAGTGGGACCCACGTCTCAAATCTCAGAAAAACTTACGAAATCCGAACACCCATTCCGAGACGAGTCCAACCATATAAACATTATCAAATTCCGATGTCAAATGAACCTTCAAATCTTAAATTAAAATCTTTGAAGATTTCTACCATTTTCAACCCAAATTTTACCCATTTGAACTCAAAAATCTTCCCACAAACCTTATTTGTATAAGCATATATAAATAATACTTTTACACCCAAGAATCATACTCCTAATCAACCATCTTCTCCCCAAATCCGAAATTGAAAAACTAGGGTATGAAACCTTACCTCTTAGATGAAGAACTTGAGAGATTTCTTGTTGGATTTTAAGGCTTGAGCAAGATTTGATGAACAAAATACTTGAGCTTCTTCCTCTCTCTAGAACACTCTCACTTCTCTCTAACATATCAGTTTTTAGCTCAAAAATGACTTAACCCCACTCCCTACCTGGCCTTGGGGTATTAAATGAGCTCTTACGTGCGCGGCCGCGCACCTAGGCAAGTGGCCGCGCATCGGCCACGCACGTGGGGCAGAAAGTTTCTAATATGCAGGACCGTGCACCTAGGCAAGTGGCCGCGCATCGGCCACGCACGTGGGGCGGAAAGTCTCTAATATGCGCGACCGCGCATTGGCCGAGCACTGACACAGGTCAGTAAAATGGCCATAACGTTCTGTATACATATCTAAATGACGAACGGTTTGAAGCGTTAGAAACTAAACTCGAAGATCTTTCATTTAATAGATGTCCATAATATAACTCCTTATATATATGTAGTCATGCTCGTCCAAAGTTTGGTCTTGTGCGTACTCATTTGGAACTTTAGTCTATTATGAAATTTTTCAACTTGGCTTAGACTTAGGACTTTTCTTAGAGCCCATATCACTTTTAATATGCCTCGTACACTTATTATTATATCTAATAGGTGTCCATTATGTTAATAGTCCTCGAATGAGAAGTAGAGTCTGTCCCCAAACACATAACATAACTTATCTCTTCTTTCGCACAAATTTTTTTTCCCGAATTTTACTAACTCCCAAAATTTTCAAAAATTTCGCTAGAGTTTCCTTTGTAACTAAGCCTATCCACCTGCCAGAGAATCACAGAAACCATCCTAACAACACATACATAATCCAATCAACGTAACATAACATGAAAACAATACTAAAAGTGGCCTCATAAGCAATATATTTCTAGAAAATGAACGCCATTAACATCAACTAATCAGGTGATACATAACTCATAGCAGGTAAGCTCCCAACATCTTCATAAAACACATAAATGAATGTTTAAATTAAAGATGACATTTTTGGGTCATCACATTTACATTTACACATGTTATTTCTAATCATAACATGTAAGCATATTATAGTTTGTGATCATCATTTTAATGAAATGTCTATCGTATCATTTATATAAGTTAGACAACATAAAAAACCACAAATAATTAATAAGTGAAGTTAAGACAGTAAACCTCCTCATGTCCTTATTGAGATGCACTATCTTGACGGTGTCTCTTATGATCCTCTCAAATGGTTTGATGTTTCCATATGTAAAAGTGGTTGGTACAACCTTTCAGAATTTCCAATTCGACCGAATGGAAGAAAATTGCTCTTATCTTTCCCTTCGTGTTCATTTTTTAAGCCGAGGAGATGTGCCCCTAGCACATTTCTATTTATTATTGTTTGTCAGCGCAAAGAGATAAGGGTCAAAAGGATTAATTTATCGTACTGCAAAATGTCAAAATGAAAAATTTAAGAAAGGAAATCACAACATATTATAGAAACTTAGTAGTAAAACTTTTCAGTGATGTATCATGAAGACATTATATGTTAATGAGCGCATCATGGTATAATGAGTATGTTTTTGGAAACAATACCCGAACAGATAGCAAGACCCATTAGGTTCTTCTCTGTGTTTGCTTCCCGGCAGGAATTCACATAATCTTACTTCAAGCAGCTATTTTGAAATTCTTAAACTTTAACTATACAGATCTATAGCTATAAGGCATGACTTAATCATGGTGAGGCATTTATAATCATTATTAGTCTTTTTAGATATTTCTAGGAAAGGAGTAAATAAATTCTCTGATGTGTTGTATATGGTCTTGCAATATGTCAATTATAACATCAGTATTTCCATTAGCATACTGAGAAATTCCAGAAGTTATTAACACAGACACAGTACTTCAAGAACGATTGGTTTTCATTTAAACATGTATAGAATAATCAAATTTACATGTAATTTCTGTCCGTCTAACGGTTGGACTTTATTTAAAAGGGAACAAAAGGTAGAAAAATTTCTACATAAGGCGGTAAGGGAAATGATATACGGTTGGAACTCTCCGTTACAATCGATTATTTTATATTATATTATACGATAATTCTTTATAACTATTTTTTTTTACCTATGATAGCAATATATATTATTGAAGGATAGTTTTGGAGTAACAGTAAAGTTGTCTTCGTGTAACTTATAGGTCACGGATTCGAACTATGGAAGCAACCACTAATACTTGCATTATGGTAGGTTGTTTACATCTCATCCTTTGGGGTTGAGCTCTTCCCCGGACCTGCGTGAATATGAAATGCATTATACACTGCCCTTATTATTATAGAAATATACATTATTGTACAATTCTTAAATTATCTATATTTGTGGACATATTTTTCGCACCTGCGATCTCGCTTTTGTGAGCCAAAATGTCGCATTTGCATCCTTCACTGACTTGTCCAGTTTGCACACCTGCGAGATATTTTTCGCATCTGCGATATCGCGGAAGCGATCACAACTCCGCAGAAGCGGACGATTACCTTGAGCTCCATTTTCGCATTTGCAATCAATCTTCCGCATACGCGACCTTACACCTGCAGTCCCCAATCCGCATAAGCGAATCAACAGGGCTCGCATCACTTCGCAGAAGCGACCAGCTTCATGCAGCAGCGGTCACGCACATACGCACCAAAATTCGCAGGTGCGACGCACCAGAACCAGCATCCCAGAAATTCACCAAGTCCAAATTCCAAACCGTAAACCATCTGAAATCCACCCGAGCGACTCAGGACCTCTTCCGAATATACCGACAAGTTTTATAACATAACACAGACCTACTCGAGGTCTCAAATCGCATCAAACAACGTCAAAATTACGAATTGCACCTCGAATCAAACTTATGGATTTTCAAATTTTCCAACTTACAAAACTCGTGCCGAAGCGCATCAAATTAATTCGGAATCACTTCAAATTTTACATACGAGTCATAAATGACATAATGGAGTTGTTCAATTTTCAGAATCGAAATCTGAATCCGTTATCAACTGAGTCAACTCCCGGTCAAACTTATGAATATTTCAAAACTTCAACTTTCTAATATTTTTTGCCAAAATGCGTCGAATTGTCTTACGGACCTTCAAATCCAAATCCGGGCATACTCTTAAGTCCGAAATCACCATACGAAACTATTGAAATCATCAAAACTTCATTCTGGAGTCGTTTTGCTCAAAAGTCAAACTCTAGTTAACTCTTTTCATTTAAGCTTCAAAAATAAGAATTATTCTTTCGATTTAATTCAGAACCTTCCGAAATTCAAACTCGACCGCACACACAAACAATAATATATATTACGAAGTTGCTCGAGACCTTAAGTCGTTAAACGGGACACCTATTCTTAAAACGACAAGTTGGGTCATTACATTATGGTTCCAATTTACTTGTTTTAGTAGTATTGGCTTGCCATTTCACATTGCATGTTGTTCATTTTTTATTTAGTTAGAATTGATAGATCAGTTTTGCCAAGCATTTAAATAGTGTTATGACATTATATTTATAAATATTAATTTATTTTATCAAACATACATTCTATGATATTTTTACAAACCATATATTTTTAGTTTCTATAATTTATTAAACTGAATATTATTAATTTTAAAAAATATATATCAATTATTTTTACAATATTAGTTATAAATATATGATTACTAATTAATGTATATTCAAGAAAATATGCATCTTAAATACCAAATCTAATATCATTTGTACTCATAAAAATCATTTATATGCATGTATTTATTATGTTAACTTTTAAGTTTTTATAATTACTTCATTCAAAATTTAATATAATTGTGTAATCACACTTGTGCAACCAAATAATACGTTTGTAATTACACTATAATTACGTTATGACAAACAAATAGGTCGTTATAATTGCTATATTGTGTAATTACTAGGATGTGTAATTACTACCCTAGTGATTATACCAATTCCAATTATTGGGTATCTTTTCAAACATACCCTTAACTAATTCACCCGCATTAATATGCTTTCACATTTTTTTTCCATAGTCTTTTTTCCCTTTTCTATTTTAACTAGTATTAGTACCTGCACGACGTGCGGATAGTATTATGATCCTGCCAAATTATATAAATTAAAATAAATAAATTATATGAATAAATATTGGCATAAACTTAAATATTATAACCTCAAATATAATCGATGATACAAACAAATAAAAATATATATGATTCAAAAGTAAATACTCCTTCCCTTTCAGTTTACATGAAGTATTTTTCTTATTAATCTGTTCCAAAATAATGACACATTTCTATTTAAAAATAATTAACTTTAAATTTTTTATTTTACCCATTTTATCCGTAATGAGAGGCTCTTATAGCCACACAAATATCATGGCCCCACAAAGCTTTTAGGACCATAAGTTTCAAAAGTTTTCTTTTTCGTTCTTAAATTCCATGTAAAGTCAAACTATCTCATCTAAATTGAAACGAGGTGAAGTAATACTATATAGAGTAATAACTAATAAAATACACTTAGTAATATCTTAATTTAAATTATAAAAGGTAAAGTATATTATTATCTCAACATAATGGCTTCTTACATCAACATCAACTTCTACCGATCTAAAATTACACAATGACAATTTAATATATACATACACGATGATTTATTGACAATCAACATTTTCTAACTTTTAGCAGTTAGCAGTTACCAACATATAGAATAGATAGACTGTAATTTGCTCAACAATTTTAATGTCACTTCAATTTTAACTACACAATAAAAGTCACTTTATTTTTAACAATTTAAATAAGACATTTAGGACATAGTGGGTTGTTCAAATCATATTTGTAAGTAAGAATATTGAAAAACTAATTAATTTTACGAATTTTAATTTTATTTAGCAATTCACTTTGTAATAATTAATATTTATAATTAAATAAATGTTAATCTACTTTAAATATTTTTCTTCTACCATGCACATGTCCTAAAAGAAGATAAGCTCTTTCAGGTAATTCTTAATTAAGTGAATCTTACCTTATAATTTTTGTAATTCACTTTATTTTGTGTAAATAACAATCCCAATTAATACAATTATATTCCTTTGTATACTTACCTTGTTCAAATCTATTTTATTCTAATTGACATGTATATACCGGCCATAAGGGGTGCTCATTAATTGACTTATACAATTCGAGAGAACATAAATATCAACAACTGCTAAGAAGTCATTAGAGAAGAATCCATCCTCACCTTCCTATCTATTTAGCATACTAACAACTAGCACTAATAGAAAAAACAAAAAACAAAAAAGTGTATGCATTGCTTCCAAACAATTGAGATATAAAATTATTATAAAATATTAGATAATTAATTTTACCGAAGACAACACAATTCAACACAATTGATATTTAGTTCACCTAATGTTTGAGTAGCTTCATATTTTAAAATATTATCCCCACAAAGATATATGCCATCGATCAGTTCCTTTATTCTTGTGTAAATTTATTATTGATTAACTCACTTCCAACATTATTAGAGTTGCTTTAAAATTGATCAAATCGAATTGTATTTCTATGACCATTATCTTTTTTAGAATCACTTTAAAATTATTCGAATCCAAACTACATATGTCACACATCTTGAGTCTCAAAACTGAAATGCTAATTGAGTAGAAGATATCGATTTATTTTTAAATTAATTCAAAGTATCAATTTACTCACACTATCTCTATACTCCATCTCTTTCTATATTATTTCCTCTACTATAAAATTTTGTATAATTATTTCATTTATACAAAAGTTTGACTTTAAATTACCATTTAAATTAACTATATAATAATTTAAATTATAATTTTTATTTTTATTTTGTTTTTTGGAATTATATCAGTTGTCTATATTTTTTAGTTTTATCTATTATAACAATTTTAAATATGTGCATCTTATCCATATAGTATTACTTATCTCATTATTATTTAAAAACTTCCTCTTCTCAAATATCAAATAAGTTTTATTCTTCGATATACCTCTACTATTGAAATTATTTATTTACATGTTTTATCTTCTTTTTTTGATTCCTTGTTCATGTTATTGCATTACCCCTAACTTAGAGCTGTTCATATTATTGTCCACAACTCCCATTAACAGATGAATTTAGTTCTTTTTTATAATAAAAATTATTATTCATTACTTTTTTTATTCAACTACTTAGATTAGTATTTAAATTTCTTAGAAATATTTTTGAGTATTTTTATTTTATATTTTAACTGGATGGAGTAGTGATACTTGTAGTATGTGCTGATAATACCTCCATATATATCTTTATAATTAGTTAAGATGGGGGTGTTATTTTTATCTTTCAATTTAATTTTTTTTGGTCAAAACCTTATTAGTTAAGATACGATAGTTGGCTATCACTATAAAAATATTATCTTTCTTTCCATTCAAATTCAAAAGAATCTTATTTACCATCTTTCCATTTATACTGAAAAAATTATCTTCCAATTTTTAAATTAGATTAAATATTATTGTAAATATTATCCTAAATTGTCAAATGACTTTATAGTAGCATGCGTCCACTTAGTTTAATCACAATGCAAATTTTATTTTTTTAATAAATGTAAATATAGATATAGATTGATTTGAAATTGAGTTTACTAGTTGGTAGGGGTGTCAATGGTTCGGTTCAGCCGATTATTTTATCAAATTTGTACCATACTAATTTTTTGGTTGTTATATTATGTATAACCAAAATTAGACTTTTCGAAACCGTCCTAATCATGTCGGTTTCTCTTCGGTATTGGTACGGTTCGGTTAATTTTCGGTATTTTTTAAAATATTATATAAAAGTCACTAGTTGAAGTATACAATAACATACATACTTTTATAGGACTTAGCAAAATTGTCCAGACATTTTTACTGTTTAAAGAGTGATGAATTAAGAAAATATGAAAGATAGTCGAAGTATAGATCCATTAACTATTCTACTGCAACGCAAAAGAAACTAAGCAGAGACAAAGAAAATATAAATCACACGAGTGGAAAGATATTAACCAAGTCGATACTCAAGAATAAAGTCTATAGAAGATTAAATATTCAAAAAGATAAATCTAAATCATACGAAAGAAAATACATTCAATACATTGTAGTTTGCAGTATAATCGCTAGAATACTTTGTATCTTGCTAGTGAATATGTTGAAAATAGTAGGAGTAACATAATAGGTTTGTGAATTAAGATTTTGAGTTTAATTACTTGTTGGCTTGTAACCGTTTTCATCATTCCAAAGGCCAAAGAAAAAATTTAATGCTTTATTATTTTTAAACTTAATCTATAAATATATTTTTCGTGTGTAAATTTATTCGGTACAGTTCGGTATTTTTTCGGTTTATTTTCATAAAATAAAAAACCTAGCCTAATTATCAGTATGGTTATAGATTTATATAAAAACTTACAGTTTTATTAAAAGAAACCTAAAAATCGGTTCGGTGCGATACAATTCGATCGATTTAGTCGTTTTTAAATATCCATTGGCACCCCTACTAGTTAGTGAAGAAAGTGCTCTATCACCAAAGCAATTTTTCACTTATTAATTATCACATAAGATGCTACTTCAATTTGTATTTTCATTCTTCTATTATCACTACTATTATAATATAAATCCTAATTATATATATATTTATCATACTTAAATCTATTGAATTAACGTCTTAGGGGCACACAGAGAAGCAAACACTATTGATCACCTAAGGTAGTTATGAAAGTTAAGTTTTGATCCAACAATTCGGTGATTATGGGTTCAAACTTAGAATTTTTAATCTTATTTCTCGCAACGAAGTATTTTTTTCTTTTTTCAGTTGTTTTTTTTGTTTTAACTCAAATTTTAAAAACTCTTCTCATTATTTAGAACAACCTGCCTCAATCATTAGGCCTCTCGTTTGAATTGGAACATTTATGTTTGATTAGCTTTCTTAATAAATTAATCAATCAATTCAAATTTAACTTTCTTTCTGTTCAAATTCAAAAGTATTGAACTTACTATCTTTCTATTTAAATTAGTTAAATATCCTATCTTTTAATTTTAATTAAATACTTCATTCAAAGTTTAATCTAACTGTGTAATTACACTTGTGTAACCAAACAGTACGCTTGTAATTACACTATAATTACGTTATGACAAACAGACATGTCGTTGTAATTATAATATTGTGTAATTACTACCCTAGTATAAGGGTAGCAAATGGGCCGGTCCCGGACCTAAACGGGCTAAGTGGTTCGGTAAAAACAATCCCGGGCCGATCCCAAATTAAACGGGCTAAACGGTCCCGGGCTGAATAGTCTTTTTGCAGGGACCGGCCCGGGACCGGGACCGTTTGGTCCCGGGCTAAACGGTCCCGACCCGCGAGCTAAATGGTCTAAGTGGGCCAAATAGATTTAAAAAAAAAATATTAAATAGAAATTAGAGATAAAAGGATGTTAAAAATAATATTTAAGTTTAAAGACAAAAATATTGTAAAGCGATATGCCTTGTAATTTTATTATAGCATTAAAAAATATAGCAATATCTTTCTTAGTCTTTATCCCCCTATGGAATGAGCACAACAAGGTGCTAATACCACCATTGAGAAGAAAAAGAAACTAATCAAGATGTGCCAAAATATAAGTTACATAATACATACTAATTTTTGTTCATACAAGTTACATGGTATCTCTTACAAATTTCATAAATCTATCAAGGCCTGGAGGAATTTCCGTTGGTGGTGGCGGAAAAGTAGCTTGGTCATCGCCACTTTCGGCCGAAGCAGCATCCTCTGCAAGTTCAACTAGCATTTCTTTGTAAGCTTCGTCTTCATCTGGTTGTGATTCAGCAAGTCCAAAATTTTTTCTTTCCGACCGAATCCAATCTCTGAAAAGTACTGATTTGAAGTCTTGCTTGACTGAAAGCGCTCTCTGATGCCACTGTTGAAACTTGAATAGTTAAAATGTCTCGGGCCATCCTTGAAAGAATCGAAAAGTATTTTCCTTTATTCTTCTACCATTCCAAAAGACTAAAAGAGCCGTCGGGATTCACTTCCTCAATTCCCTGCGACAAATAAACTTCAAACTCATTTAGTTATGAAAAAACACTACTACTAGAACCTTGAGAACCCCTAAACCCCGCCCAAGCACTAAGTGCTCTTACTCCCGCAATTCTTTTAGATGATTGAGAATCAGAAGAAGAAAGAGTTGGAACATTTGGTCTAGCATGATTTAATGCAACTTGATAAGTATTAAAAATAGTTTGAGCATTTATTCTAATTGAGGCTATTGCTTCCGGAAGTTGAGACAATT
>AWOL01S0093885.1:0-23838 GCA_000715115.1 Nicotiana otophora | reverse complement strand
AAGGTCTAAATAAAATATAAGGAAGCAACATAAAATGATAGAAGGGGACTCCGGAGTCTGCGGACGCTGGCAGATATACCTCGAAGTGTCCGTGCGCAGGTAACTCACTGACGTCTAGACTGGTAAAATGTACCTGGATCTGTACAACAAGATGTGCAGAAGCATAGTATGAGTACACTACAGCGGTACCCAGTAAGCGCCAAGCCTAACCTCGGTAGAGTAGTGACGAGATCAGGTCAGGCCCTACTGGAGAATAAATAATGGCATGGTAAAATGTTTAAACAATATTATAAGATAAAATGACAATGAAAATAAATCAAGTAGTATGTCACATTTAATTATATCAAATAATGGCAAATAAATACCTCGTGGAAACAAAACAGAATTATTTTCAACTTGAAGCAAATCACAACAATAATCAAAGGCAACTGCATCCATAAATTAATATCAACAAGGGCACTCCCGAGGTACCGCCTCGTAGTCCCAAATCATAAATAAATTCACAATATCTCATTTCCTTATATCACCGCGGGAGCCTTCACAATTTATTTAAAGAAAATATTTTTTTCCCGAAATAGCATCCCGCGTTTTAGCCACCCTTATCACACCGCATGACTTCTAGTAGTCACCCCTACTAGCCACGCGTATCAAGCCACCCTTATCTCACCGCATGCGTTTCAACACCCAGACCTTATACCACCGCATGCGTATCAATATCACAATATATCACAATTTGCACCTCAAGTGCCCAATATTTCAATGTTTCCACAAAAATATCAACAACAATATTTTTCAATAATAAAGAACTCACGCCTTATGTCAGAATAATCCAAAAATAATCTTACGAAAATATTCAAGAATAAATAATTCAAAGAAATAATATTTAAAATTTTTAATACGTTGCTTCAATATCAAATTTAAAAATGTCAAATACTTCATATTAATAATATTTAATTTAAAGAAAATCAACCTTCAAATAATGCACATTATAAAAGAAACCAAGTTTCAATTAAACAGGTAAAACAATTAGCAAAAAAAGGCAAACAAATTTAAAATATATATATCACAGATCAATGATGAAGAATATAACAAGATACAATAATTTAATAAATGCGCAACAATGATCTACACAATTTAAAAATATAATCTTTTATATTTAGCCCGTGTACACATTCGTCACCTCGTATACACGACTTTTAACACATTTCAATAATCACATTAATATCAATTCTAGGGAAAATTTCCCCCACACAAGATTAGACATGTCACTTACCTCGATTTGCTCCAATTTAACCAACTGTTGTGCTTTTTCCTCAATTTGTTCGACTTTGATCGACTCATATCTAGTCATAATTAATTCGATACAGTCAACAAAAATTATAGAAATCCATTTCATAAGAAAATACTATATTTTTCAATAAAATCATAAATTAGCTTAAAATCGCACGTGGGGCCCACGTCTCGGAATCCAGCGAAACTTACAAAATCCGACAACCCATTCAATTACGAGTCCACCCATACAAATTTACCAAAATCCGATAATAACTCGACCTCCAAATCTTAAATTTTTGTTTTTGGAAGATTTTGCAAAAATCTTGATTTTTCTTCCATAAATTCACGGATTCATGATGTAAATGAGTATGGAATCATGAAATATAATCAATATAGGATAAGGAACACTTACCCCAATGTTTTCCCGCAAAATTCACCCAAAAATCGCCCAAGAACCGTGCTCCAAAAATCCAAAACGAAATGAATGAAATGACCATTTTTGGTCCTTAAGTTTCTGCCAATCTGTCACTAAAAGTCCACCAGAAACTGCTCTACCAGTCTTTCTTCAATTAATTAGAACTTAATGTACAGATGTTCAAATAATAAATGGTTTAACTTTCTGGAAATTGAAATCAACAGACTACAACTTTCATGTTTTGCAACCTTTGTGATTTCTTATAGATTGCGAGATATAAGCTTCCAAAGTCGGCTCCATGCATCAGAATTTCTGGCGAAACTGCTCTACCAGCCTTCATTCAATCTATTATAGCTTTCTGTACAAATATCCAAATAATGAATGGTTTAGCGTTCTGGAAACTAGAAACCAACGACTACAACTTTTATGTTTTGATAATTTTCTGATTTCTTATGAATTAGGAGATATAAGCTTCCAAAATTGGCTCCACAAATCAGAAATTTCTGGCGAAAGTTCTTCAAATTTCCAGGAACCTTCTTTGTCCGAAATCCATTCCGTTTACCTTCCGAATTCCACCCAAGACCTTCGAGACCTTAACCAATTATTCTAACATATCCCAAAATACAATACGAACTTAGTCAAGGCTTCAAACCACATCAAACAACATCAAAACGACTAATCACACCTCAAATCAAAATCTATGAACTTTCAATTTCTACAAACAACACCGGAACCTATCAAATCCAGTTCAATTGACCTCAAATTTTGCACGCACGTCATAAATGACATAACTGAGCTATAAAAAATTTCAGAATAGGATTTCGACCGCGATATCAAAAAGTCAACCCATCGGTCAAACTTCCCAAAAATTCAACTTTCGGCATTTCAAGCCTAATTCCACTACGAACTTTCAAATAAAATTTCGATCACGCTCCTAAGTCCAAAATTACCATACGGAGCTGTTGAAATTATCAAAATTTTATTCCGGGGTCATTTGTACATAATTCGACATCTGGTCACTATTTGAACTTAAACTTTAAAATTTTCATCAAAACTCCATATCTCCGGCTAGGGACCTTGGAATTTGATTCTGTTTGCCCAAAATATTGACCAAAGTCAACTCAGTTGTGTTTTAAATATCTAATTCACATTTTAATCTATTTTTCACTTGAAAACTTTTCGAAATATTTTTACGGACTGCACACGCAAGTCGAGTAATGGTAAATAGTGCTTAGATCACATAATTAATCATTAAATTTAAATATGACATTTTGAGTAATCATATTTAAAATCCAACCAAAATCAAGTCTAATATTCACCAAACACCCCCAAAATGCAGATATCAACTTCAAAGAATATTCTCAATTGTTAGCAACAACACCTAACCAACTAAATAATATTTTTTGAAAATCCGAATTCGAATTCGAAGCTTCAAAGCTTTTAATGGTTATCAATGTTGGAGAGTCAAATACCTTCAAAATTATTTGACTGGCAATTTCAATTCGAACACCAATTGTGCAACATGAAAAAAAATTACTAAGTTAAAATTCTATAGTAAAACGATTGAAATTGTCACGACCCAAAATCCACTATAGGCTGTGATGGCACCTAACGCTGCCGTTAGGCAAGCCAACGGTGATTTACCAATTTAATTACTCATTTTAGTATTTTTGAAATCGAAAGTTTTTCTTAATTAGACAGTATAAAGTAGAATTTACGGAGTAAATGAAAGTATCTGCATGGACCACAATAATAAATAACCTGAATGAACCCCCAAAATTCGGTGTCACAAGTACATGAGCATCTTTCTAGGAAGTATAATCAACAATGCAATATCTGTCCAGAAGGAAAATAAGACAGGAGGATATAAATGACTCTGATGGAGACTCTGCAGGCTACAGTTCGTAACAGGAAATACAGCCCACAATAAAGTTCCTGCAATAGCTGCGCCTCTGCGCCCAAAAGACCACTTGACATATATGTACCTGCAGAAAAAGTACAGCAAGTGTAGTATGAGTACGTAAATCAATGCGTACTCGGTAAGTATCAAGTCTAACCCCGAAGAAGTAGTGACGAGAGGTCGACATCGACACTTACTAAAGGTCCAATGAAGCAACATAATAAAAGCGTAAGCAGATGTGAAATGCACGGCAATAGTGGTGTAAATCTTCCAATTATTTCTTTTAAAGCATAAGTTTCTCGATCTTATATTCTAGATCAATATCTTAGAAAAATGCCAAGTGTTAATACCAATTAAGTAAGAAATACCGTAAAATGACGGGCTTTAGTGAAAGGTTTATCTTGTGAATATTCGAACTACTAGCGATAATACATGATTATGCCGAGGTTGTTCGGCCCGATCCAGAATAATGTGTACACTACCGAGGGACGAGCGGCGCGATTCATAGATGCATCTATGCTGCCGAGATGTTCGGCCCGCTCCACAACAAAATAGGACACTTAATAAACCTTCGGAATGAGAAGCTATCACAAGGCTAACACGTAAGGATGTACAATTTCTATTAACGGTTGAGTAACTCGCACAAAAATTCAAGTACGTGAAATTTCAGCCTTTTACTATTTCCTCTAACAACTTCCATTATGATTTAGGTACTTCAATTAACAAAGGATGCAAATATTACAAGCAATTCATGATTTGGGTCCTAAACTACCCGGACATAAGCATAATTAGTAGCTATGCACGGACCCTCGTCACATTGTGTGTACGTAGCCACCACAATTAGTAGCAAATATTAATTTTAATCACCTATGGGGTAAATTCCCTCTTACAAGGTTAGACAAGAGACTTACCTCGCTCCGAAATTCCATAGACGGCTCCAACGCCACTCTAACACCTCAAACCGATGCTTGTCGATCCAAAACTACGCAAACAATGTGCAATTCAATCAATATATGTTTTAATACCCATAACTAATCAATTTAAATAATTTCCAACTCTGCTCGAAAAGTTGACAGTGGGGCCCATGTCTCGAAACACGACGAAACTCACAAAATCCGACAACCCTTCCAATTATGAGTTCAACCATACTAATTTCACTCAAATCTGACTCCGAATCGGTATACAAAACTCGAAAATTCCTTTTAATGAAATTATAGAAATTTCTTTCGATTTCTCTTGAAGGTTCGATAATCATACTCCAAAAATGAAGAATAATTCATGAAATATAATTACAAGAGGTCAAGAACACTTACCCTAAGTTGTGTGATGACATTACTCTCAAAAGTCGCCCAAACCGGGCTCCAAAATCCAAAAAATGGATGAAAATCTCGAACCCTCAAACTTAAAGGGTTCTGCCCAGTCATTTCCGCTTCTGCGGCGTCGCTACTGCGACACGAGCTCCGCTTATGCGGAATCCACTAGTCAGTTGACCCCTCGCACCTATGGATCTCCATCCGCTTCTGCGCAACCGCAGGTGAGAAGCTAAACGTGCTTCTACACTCCGTATCGCTTCTATGACCAAGGCCCTTGCTTCTGCGGGGCCACAGATGCACCCCGTTTTTCGCTTCTGCAATCCTCCCCAGCCAAGCCTACTTGCGCTTTTGTGATCAACTGTCTGCATTTGCGGACACGCATATGCGCCCATTCTTCCGTAGATGCGGAAAAACCAAAACCATCATACCTACAACAATGCAACATGAAACGAAAATGATCTGAACTTCGTCCGAAACTCGCCCGGGGCCCTCGGGACCCCGTCCAATCATACCAACCAGTCCCAATACATAACACGAACCTACTCGGGACCTCAAATCACATCGAACCATATCAAAACCACGAATCGCACCCCAATTCAAGCCTAATGAACTTTATAACTTCAAACTTCTACATTTGACGCCGAAACCTATCAAATCAAGTCCGATTGATCTCAAATTTTGCACACAAGTCATAATTGACATTACGAACCTACTCCCACTTCCTAAATCGAAATCCGGCCCCGATATCAAAAAATTCACTCCCGATCAAACTTCTCAAAATCATCCAAATTTCTAAATTTTGCCAATTAACACCAAAATGACCTACAGACCTCTAAATTAACATCCGGACATGCTCCTAAGACCAAAATTTCCATACTGAACTATTCTCAGGCTCGGAATCCCAAACGGACATCGATAACATTAAAATCTACTTCAACTCTAAATTAGGAAATATTTAAACCTTCAAAATGCTAACCTTCCGTAATAAGTGTCGAAATACTCCCGGTCCTTCTGATACTCGACCCGAACATACGTACAAGTAGGAAATCATCATACGAACCTATTGAAACCTTCAAAGCCTGATTCCGAGGTCGTTTACTAAAAATTCAAACCCTAGTCAATTCTCCAACTTAAAGCTTCCGAATTTAAAAATGTTCTTTGCAAATCAACTCCGAACTTCCCGAAATTTGATTCTGACCACACATAAAAGTCATAATACCTGAAGTGAAGCTACTCAAGGCCTCAAACCGCTGAACAACGTGCTCGAGCTCAAAATGACCGCTCGGGTCGTTACAGAAATCTATTGATGAATTTCATTAAAACTCTATACAATATGAAAGCATAAAAAGCAGAGAACATGGAAGGAAGAAGGAGAGAGAGAGAGAGAGAGAGAGAGAGAGAGAGAGAGAGAGAGAGAGAGAGAGAGAGAGAGAGAGAGAGAGAGAGAGAGAGCATGTATAAAGGAATGGAAAAATAACTGATATTCCCTATTCAATACCTAATATAAAGGGATACTCAATAATACTAATTTAAAACTTAAACTGTGAAAGTAATTATTTCTAATATAGTACATATAGGTAAAAATCTCCAACTATGAAGCCAATTGGAAAAATGACACTGTATAGCCGCTGTAAAAATAATAGCTAAAATAATATATAAAATATTTTTTACATATATACACATTCTGTATGTTATATACAAAAATTATATAAGTTTTATATACTTTTTCGACTATCAGATATAAATAATTTTTAGCGCAGGCTAAAAATAATGATACCCCTAGTCAATTTATGTGAATCTTTCTCTCTGCTGATACAAAAGAAGCCCAATAGATGAAGGCCCAGTGAGTATAAGCCCATTCAATGTCCATCTTTCCAAATTCGAACATTGTCCAAATCCTTCCATGAGATTTTTGCATGCCCAATCCTTTATTTAATATTATTTTCCATTATTAAATCCCAATTTCATTTATTCCATTAATGGCAATTTATTTTACAATTCTAGCATAATTTAAAAATAAACTAACCTTCAAATTAAGGAGTCAGTTTTATTCTAATAATATTGATATCCTTTCTCTCTCATCTTTATAGTAAAACTTTCCATTTTTCACTCCTTTGTAACGGCACCCCCTATCCCCCACCCACCCTTTGTTGTTTCCACCTTCCATTTTCATTCATACCTATCAGAAATAGATTTAGATATTTTTGCTTATACTAATTTCTCTGCACGTGTGTTGCACGTGTATTTTATCTTATATATATATATATATATATATAGATACATAATGTGTGTAATAATTTTTAATATGCATACATCAAAAGGTATTAGATTTAATTATAAATTACACATTAAATATACCAAATACCAGATAAAATAAAATCAGAACGCATACTCTCCTACCAACTTTGTCTTCATTCTTCTAGCCATCACCTAAACTATAATATACCTCCCTTTTGGATTTTGCTGGCTCCAATAGACGTTGCTGGGAGCAGAATTCTTTGATCATCTTTATCTTCGTTATATCCTTCAGCCTTAATAAAATCAATTGCTCCTCGGTGTAATTATCTTTTCAAGGTTGATTCCTCTTTTTTGAAATATTCAAGCCTCGCCTTTTCTATTTTAATGTACATGTTATGTACAAAATTTTCAGCTTTATCATATACACCTATAAGTCTAATATTTATGAATGTATAAATATTCTAAAACTATTTATGTTACGAAATACTCTGCAAGAGTTGTTATGTAATCTTCTTTCACATGAAGAAGCTTTGATACATTAGAAAATAAGATTACGCGGAAAGAGATTGTAGCATCTCCAGTTAAGATCTAAATAATAAACATGCTTTCATCTTTTGTCATTCTTACATTTTACTGACTGCGTTATTTATGTGAACTTAAAACCAAATACAAATGTTACATGTCTCGTGCCTTTTTTTCTGAAGGTTTTTGTATTAATTAAAAAAACCATTCAAAATGTTTTTCCCTTGAAATTAAATTGACAGCAATTCACCTTGTTAAAAAAATATCATGCTTTCCACAGCTAACCTATTAATTTTTGCCTCCATTGACTATGATCTTTGTCAAAATCAACTATGTCCAATTATGTAACAGAACTAAAGTGCAAAAAAGGTCCTTTGGGTGCCAGATTTGATATTATATATACAAAGTTCCTAATAGTTTTGTGAAACTTTTTGTGACTATTGATCCTCTTTTTGTTCTTTATCTTGTGGTCAGACAATATGGGTATATACGGAACACAAACACAATTACTACTAATAATAAAATTAACTATTAGATTCTCTTATATTGCTCAAGTGCCATAACTCAGATTACTTTGGTATAATTCCTTATTGGTAGAAGAATCCGAAATAAGGCAACAGAGAAATAGAGAAATCAAAGCCCAAAAAAATTCAACGTCAATTAATCTATAATCATCTTTAAATTATAACAATTCGCAGAAATATTTAACTTCAAAGATAAATTGTAGAAGTAGATTTAGAAACCGATCAAGGTAGCCATATCAAAAAAACCAGTGGAGAAACAAAACCAAGGAGGAATATGAGAAAGTTTCTACTGATATGAAGGTTTTCTGTTATGTAACTTACAAAATGTTTTCGCCAAGATAGATTTAGGCAAGGATTTAGTCAGGAAAACGGAATAGTAGCAGCGCCGACAATCTAATGATCAAGTAGAAGAGAAGAAAACTGAGAAGAGAAGATGATAATTTGGTAAAACACTCGTTGACAGATTAAAGATAAGAAAAACATGGCAGCTCTTGAAGAGCAGAAGAGCAACGTTTTGGCTCTCTTCAAAACAATCTATAAAGTTGCGTCTATTAGTAGGGTTTTTTAATTAGTAAATATGGTATTTAACTACATAAAAGTGCAATTTAGTTAATTAGGGTATTTAGATAAATCAAAAGGACATTTAAGTAATTTAACTTTTAAGTTATGGGCTTTTCAATATATATAAACTGCTCATAATGTATATTCGACAAATATACCTTATATTGTTTCAACTAAAATATGCATACATTTTTTGCTTATATCTTGTATAGTAATAATGTGCTTAGCTGGAAAATTGCTTATGGGATATTCATGGAATATTTAAGATATAAAATATTTATACTAGAAATATACCATAAATATAAAAATCTTCAAGAAAAATCCTATGCATATATCTAGTATATTTGTAGAATATTTAATAGTATAAAACTTAAATATTCTAAATATACACTCTATATATTTAATATATTTATTATATATCATTAAGATTTAAATATACAAACATGAAAAAAAAATCATAAATCAAAAATATAGAATTAGTCAAATACATGTTAAATAATATGTGTATTATCTACAAAGAAAAAAACAAGGAATGAAATCGATAGGGTTGGGGATTAAGGAAGCTTAGTGTCACGATCCAAAAATCGCTAGCCGTAATGGTACCTAACTCGACCCGCTAGGTAAGCCAACTAACAGACAATATAAGCTAGAATAATTTATAGGAAGATAATGAAGAAATATCTGAACTTTTACAAATTACCCAAGAACCGGTAGTACAAATCATGAGCTTCTAAGACTTATAATTTACAAGCTGATACAAATAATTACATGATCTGTTGAAAACTACATAACAAATTAATAAAATCTAAAGCCACCAAGGACAAGTAGTAGCTATATCCGGAATGCACGAACATCTTCAGGGTCAGCTCCCAATATCACCAGCAGCTCTGCTCCAAAAGTCTGCACACAAGGTGCAGAAATATAGTATGAGTACAACCGACCCCATGTACCTAGTAAGTATTTTGTCTAACCTCGTCAAAGTAGTGGCGAGACTTTTTAGTTAAAAAATGCTCACTGATAAAATTTGTAATGTAACTAACAATAGAACTATACTACAGTATAACAGAATAGAGCACACGAGCGAATGTATAAAGCAATAACAGAGTACTAGAAGAGATCATAATCCAACAGTTTCCAATATCTTGACCAATCCTTTCCTTAGGGCGAAACCCAATGAACCACAATAATCACCTCAAAACTTCATAGTGTGAGAGAAACACTCAAGACATCAAGTTCAACGGCACGGCAACGCCCTTCGTGCATTTATCTCATCCTCACCAAATATGCGTAAAACAGTACCAACCGAAGGGCAGAAATACCGATAACAGAAATGACAAAGTAGGAAATACGCAAGTAGTAATAATGAACGAGAATGTACATAAGGACATTAGTAACAGACTAGGCGGAAAGCATAAAGGTAATGACAGTAATTAGAAAAAGGAATGTAACTTCAACTAACTAGCATGGTGGAGGCATGAAGATAGATATAGCAAATAAGAAAGGGGACACATGATCTTTATAAGTTAACAAGTAGAGACATGAATGACTAACATTGAAGAAGACCTGTACCTAAGTGCAACAAAACAGATATGTCATGGATGCAATTATAACAGCAGGAAGTAGGCATGATATTTACAAGTTAAGTAAGTAGAAGGCATGAGTATCATAATAACAAATAAGATAAAGAACAAGAACATGGCTTTAACGACAAGTCACATAAGAACCGTGAGTACGACAGTGACAATTCAAGGTAAGGACATGAAGATATCTGCAAGAAAAAGGATATCACAACATAATGCATGTACCTCGTCCTCACTAGCACGGAAACACCCTTCGTGCCATGAACTCGCAATAACACAAAAGCATGATAATATAAATGCAATGGCACAGCATCACCCTTCGTGCTTTTACTCACATAACATGGCACAACATCACCCTTCGTGCTTTTACTCACAAATGACATATGCACGACATTACCCTTCATGTTTTTACTCTCAATAATATTGCACAGCATCACTCTTCGTGCTTTTACTCTCAATAATATGGCACGACATCACCCTTTGTGCTTTACACTCTCCCTCACATGATAATGTATAAACAAAGGCATGACATTACCCTTCTTGCTTTACACTCTTCCTTACCAGCATATGTATATCAATGACAAATAAGGCAGGAAGCATAGATAACGTCAAGGAGAGTGTTTAAACGAATATTCCAAATGAATCCCAATCACAACTTTCCAAGTCAACAATAGTTCAATAAACCAGCAAGAACCTTATTATTCAAGTATTTCAACAAATCTTACAAATGATCTACAACACAAGTATAGAATCTAGTATCTCAAGAATATCGACCGTAGCAATGTATTAATGATTATGCATATTGATGACCGAATTAAACACACCAATGTATCCTTAGAATTTCATCGAATTTGATCAAGTTATAATAATCTAAGTCTTAGTTTCTAACATTTAATACTATGTTCTTAGTATCTAGGAGTCAAGTAAGGCATGAAGCAAGAAGATCACGTGATTCTACAAGACACAATTTATAACATAATTTACCCCCGAGCATGGTTAAACCTGGCACAAGCATATATGCTCATCACCTCATATATGTATCACCCCCGCATGTAGAAAACAATGTCAAATAGTAGCAAAACTTCCCTTAACAAAGTTAGGCAAGACACTTACCTCGCTCCAAAAGTTCACTCAAAGCTAAATCACAGCATTGCCTCTCAAACAAGTCTCCGAACCAATAGAATCTAGTAAATTACCAATCAAATGATTCAAATTAAGCCTTAAGAACTACCCACGATTGCAAAAGATTTAATCATTATTGAAAAACTCAACAAAAGTCAACTCCCCGGCCCGCTTGGTCCAAACCCAAAATTCGGACCAAAACCCGAGTACCCGTTCACCCCCCGAGCCCGGTTATGTAATTTATTTTGAAATCCAACCTCAACTTGAGGTCTAAATCATAATTTTACAAAAATTCCTAATACTACCCAAACCCCCAATTTCCACCATAAAAATCCTAGATTTTAGGTTGAAAACTCATGAAATGTAATGGGTAATCGAAAAAAAGTTGGTTAAAATCACTTACCAATAAATTGGGGAAGGAAATCTTTTAGGAAAATCGCCTCTAGGTCTTCTAGTTTTGAAATTTTGAAGGAATGGCAAAAATCCTGTAATTGGGACTGTTTTAACACTTGGCATCTGTGTTCATTGCGTTCGCGTGAACACTAATGCGTTCGGGAAGAGCAGTGCCTGTTAGTCTTACGCGATCGCGAAGGTTTAGCCCCCCTAACCTTCGCGTTCGCGAGACATGACCCGCGTTCGCATAGTGTAACCTCAAGTCTCTTGCCAAGCCTAGCTAACACTACGCGTTTGCGTGTGACGGGTGGAGTTCGGATAGAGCAACCCCCCATTGCTCCGCGTTCGCGTAGTGTAAAATCCTCCCCCAACCCAAATCCCCTTCACGATCGCGAGAATGGCTTCGTGATCGCAAAGCACAATACACCAGAAAACCAGCTGCAGCAAAAACATCAGATTTTTCTAAGTCCAATTCACCCCGTAGCCTATCCGAAACACACCCGAGCCCTCAGGGCTCCAAACCAAATATGCACACAAGTCTAAAAATATCATACGAACTTGCTTGCGCGATTAAATTACCAAAATAACATCTAGAATTATGAATTGGATATCAAATCAAACGAAATTTTCAAGAAAACTTTGAAACTCTTATTTTCACAACCGGACGTCTGAATCACGTCAAATTAACTCCGTTTCTCACCAAATTTCACAGATAAGTCATAAATATGGTATTAGACCTATACCGGGTTCGGGAACCAAGATACGGACCCGATATCCAAAAAGTCAACTATGGGTCAAACATTTAAAATTCATTAAGCCTTTAAACATTCAAATTTTAACAAAATGAGATAACTCGAGCTAGGGACTTCTGAATTTGATTTCGGGCATACGCCCAAGTCCCAAATTATGATACGGACCCATCGGAACCGTCAAAATACAGATTCAAGTCCGTTTGCTCAAAACGTTGACCAAAGTCGACTCAAATGACTTTTAAGGCAGAAATTTCATATTTTTATCAGTTTTTAACATAAAAGCTTTCCGAAAAAAATACTCAGACTGCGCACGCAAACTGAGGAGGATTAAAATGAGATATTTGAGGCTTCAAAGCGCAGAATTAAGTTCTAAGATATAAGATGACCTATCGGGTTATCAAACTTAGGAGATAAATAAGGGAGAAATCTTTATGTTACAAAGGTGCGAGATCTTAGGCATATTGTTGGGGTTTCGGTTTTGGTTAGGATATGCTATAAAAGAAATATTTTTGTTTCTACTATTGATATATATAGTAAGATTGCTGCTACCAAGATGTATTATGTTTTTTAATATTGCTTAGCAATGTAAGGGGCTTGTCTGTCACGACCCAAAATCTATTATAGGCAAGCGAACGGTGAACTAACAACTTAATTATTTATTCTATTATTTTTAAAATCATAAATCTTATTAAGTGGAGACATAAATGCATTAAAGTCGTAGATAAATACAATTAAAATGATATACAAGTAAAAGTGTAGCGAGGTTAAGCAAACCATAAATAAATTCTAGAACATCCCAAAACCCGGTGTCACAAGTGCATGAACATTTACTAGGGAGTACAATAATGATACAACAACTGTCTGGAATGTAAATAAGACAGGATAAAGTAAATAGTTCGATGGAGACTCTGTGGGCTGCGATACGTAGCCTTGAATGCAGCTCACCATAAAGTCTCCTCAGTAGTTGTGCCTACATGCCAAGATGACCGCCAATTGAACATGCCAGATCCTGCACATTTAGTGCAGAAGTGCAGCATGAGTATGTAAATCAACGCGTACCCAGTAAGTATCTAGTCTAACTTCGGAGAAGTAGTGACGAGGGGTCGACATCAACACGTACTAGAAGTCTAATAAAGCAACATGATAAATCATAAGCAAATATGAAGCACAATAATAATAATGGAGTAAAACTGTAAGTTACATAATCTTCCTAAAATTTCTTTTAACAATATAAATTTCTCAATCTCGTATCCTATATAAACAACTCAGAAAATATCAAGTGCCAATATAAAATGGATAAGGAATACCGTACAAAATGCCAGGCATCGATAGAAGGATAATCTCATGAATATTCGGACTGCTAGCGATATAAAGCACGATTATGTCAAGGTCGTACGATTCGATCTAGAATAATGTGTACACTGCCGAGGGTCGATCGACACGAACCATAGATGCATCTATTATAGTGCCGAGGCGTTTGGCCTACTCCACAAGAAAGGAAGGAACTCATCGAATTACGAGACACGTGCTTACAATAAAGTACATGAGCATAAAGTGAATATAATCATTACCGTTTCTCAAATAACTTGCCAACAACTCAAGGTGATAAGGCTCAACCTAATATATATATGTATTTCTAAATCAATTTCAACTATAAATTCAATTAATCAAGCCAGCAGAATGAGTTCAATAATTCAAATATTACATGATAAAGTCCTAAGTCTACCCGGACATAAATATGCTTTAGCTACGTACAGACTCTGGTCACCTCGTGCATACGTAGCACCCACAACTAGCAGCACATAACAATTATATCACCTAAGGGGTAGTTTTGTAATGACCCGGCTGGTCGTTTTGAGAATTAATGTCCGTTCAGTGGTATAAGGTCTCGAGCAGCTTCGTATTATGTGTTATGACTTGCGTGCATGGCCGAGTTCAGTTTTTGGATGATTCAGGGTCAATTTGGAAGAAGGATTCTTATTTTAGAAGTTTAGGTGGTAAGAGTTGACCGGAGTTTTGACTTTGCGTAGATGACTCTGAAATGGCATTTTGATAATTCCAATAGCTTCGTATGGTGATTTCGGACTTAGGCGTGCATCGGATTTGGATTTGGAGGTCCGTAAGGTAATTTGAAGCATTTCGGCGAAACTTTGAAAAGTTAAAGCTTTGGAAGGTTGAGAGGTTTGACCGAGGGTTGACTTTAGTGATATCGGGTTCGGAAGGCGATTCCGAGAGTTGGACTAGCTCTGTTATGTCATTTGAAACTTGCATGTTAAATTTGACGTCGTTCCTGGTTGATTTTATATGTTTCGGCACGAGTTTTGGAAGTTAGAAGATCTGGAAATTCATAAGTTCGATTCGTGGTGTGATTCGTAGTTTCGACGTTAATTGATATAATTTAAGACCCCGAGTAGGTCCACGTTATGTAATAAGACTTCTTGATATGTTCGGACGGGGTCCCAAGTGGATAGTGTGAGATTCGGACAGGGTTCAGATCATTTAGAGCCTTGTTAAAGCTGTTGTTGTTGGTGTCTTCGCACCTGCGCATGAGGGACCGTAGGTGCGTGCACGTAGAGTTGTGTTACTGGTCGCAGAAGCGACGTGGGCAAAGCTGGCTGGGGAGCTTCGCAGAAGCGATGGCCTGCTCGCACCTGCGTTTGCGCAGAAGCAGGCATTTTGCCGCAGGTGCGTGCGATGAGGCTTATGACCAGTGCATTCGCAGAAGCGAGATTTTTCTCGCAAAAGCGAGCTCGCAGGTGCGCAAATCTATCCACATATGTGAAACTGGATAGAAACATAAGGGATTGAATTTGGTCATTTCTTGATTTCGTTTTGGATTTTTGGAGCTCAATTGTGGGCGTTTTAGGAGGGATTTTTCACAAGTTCATCTTGGAAAGTGTTCTATATCCAAAAGTGATTATATTTCATAATTCCATGGTATTTTTATCAATTATTAGTGAATCAAATGGAAGAAATTTGAGAAATTTGTAAAACCTTTCAAACCCGAAAAATGGAGATTTGGAGGATGATTCGTTATCGGAATTTGATAATTTTAATGTGGTTGAACTCGTATCGGAATGGGTGTTCGGATTTTGTGAATTTTATTAGGTTTCGAGGTACGAGCCTGGGGTTGACCTTTGGGTTGACTTTTTATTTTTTGTTAAAGAGTGAAGTTCAATTATCTGAAATTATTTCCTATGAGTTTTATTTATGATTTAAAGTTATTTTGGCTATATTTGAGCAGTCCGGATGTTGTTTCACCCGAGAAGGTCATTTTAGAGTAATAGTCTAGTTTTTGTGAGCTAAGTATCTTGCCTAACTTTGTGTGGGGGAACTACCCCTTAGGATTTGAGTCATTTGTGTTACTTGTGTCATGTGAAAGCCGTGTACGCGAAGTGACGAGTACGTGTGCGAGCTTAATTATGGAAATTTGACCATTTAAGGCTCTTAGGTTCTTCTGTTCATTAGATGTGAATTTTTTTTGTCATGTTAAATTCCCCATTTACTAGTTTCACCTTTACGTGTCTTAATTAGAATTAATTACTTCATGTTCCACCCTTATTGCCGATTAAAATCTTATGTGTCTTAACTGATATTGTTGTCTCCTCTATTGCCATGCTATCCTTCCCAAACTGCTTATCCTTAATTGAAGTTATTATTATCTTTTTCGTAAATTGTCTATCCTTAATTGAAGTTATTATTATCTTTTCCATAATCACTTATCCTTAATTTAATTTGTTGTATCTTTTTCGAAATTGCTCAACTAAAATGAAGTTTTGTTACACCTTATCATTGTTGACTTATCCTTATTTGGAATTATTGATTCGTGTTATATCTCTTATCGTCGAATTGTAATTTTGTAGAATTATTGCTACACATTATCTCTTCCTTGTTGAGCTATTCTTGTTGAGACTATTATTCCATGTTGTGTCCTTCTTTGTAAGCTCGTTATCCCGTCTCTTTGTGTTATGTAATTCCTGAGTTGATGTACTTGCCATATTCTCGTGCTATTGTCGGTGTTGCTGTTGTATTTATTGTATTTGAGTCGAGGGCTATGTGTGGTTGTGATGTTGAAATTGTTTTGAGGAAATGTTGTGGCATGTGGGCACATATTGTGAAAGTCATTTATTTGAGTTATTATGCTTTGACACACTTGTTGTTGTTGAGAGAATTGTTATGTGTTTGCACGAGGTTTCTGCCATGCTGTTGTTATTGTGTTAGCACGAGGTTTTTGCCGTGTGATTGTTATTGTGTTGCACAAGGTTTTTGCTGTGCTATTGTTATTATTGATACGCATGCGGTGGTATAAGGTATGGGTGTTGAAATGCATACGGTGAAATAAGGTGGGTTTGAAACTTGTGGCTAGTAGGGGAACTACTAGAAGCCATGCGGTGTGATAAGGTGGGCTAAAACGCGGGATGCTGTTTCGGAAAAATAATTTTCAAAACTAAAAATAAATGCTCCCGCGGTGATATAAGGAAAAGTTGTGATTCATTTTATAATTTGAGACTACGAGGCAGTACCTCGATAGGGCTCCTGTTTTTATTTCCCCATTCTTTTGTCCTTGTCTTTGATTGTTGTTTTCCTCAGCGTACATTTCATTGTCTTCTTACATATTGCAATATTTGCTTAGTTCTATGTAGTCAATCTTGTTGTACTTGTCGTTGCGTCCACTTCATTGCTTTCTTATTTACATTGCACATTTCGTGGTGATCATTTCTTATGAGCCATTCATTGTCTCTACTCTTATTTGTTGACTTGAATTGTGATAGAATACTTGCACAAGCATACACATAATTAAATCACCCATATCAGTTTTAGAAGATGAATTCTGGCGTTATTGTCCATTATACATACTCTTGTCTACTTGCCTTCTATGTGAGGATTATTCTATTGTCACGTGAGTCGTCCGTGCAGTTATGAGTTGTAATGTGGGCACAAGATGCCAAGTAATTAGGATTCATGAATTAGGACCCATGAACTGTGATTATGAGGTTCGGTACCTCGTGGAAATGCTTGAACATATTTGGTGTGAAAGCGGTTGTTCTAATTGAGTTGTTGCTGGTTTTTTCTTTATTTGGTTTCACGGGACTTAGACAGTGTTCAACTTACTCTACATCATTATTACATATCTGGTTTTCTCTTTGTTGTTACTAGTGTATCATTGCAAGTATTGTTTTGTATTCTTTATCCTGCTTAGATTTATATTAATATTGTTTTCTCTTTTAGTTCACCTTCACACTTGTTTAGGTTGTTTATTCTAGTAGGTGTCTTGACTGTCCCTCGTCACTACTCTACCGAGGTTAGTCTTGATATTTACTGGGTACCATTATGGTGTACTCATACTACGCTTATGCACATTTTTGTGCAGATCTAGGTGCCTCAGTTGTCGTTGATTACTAACTGACTGGTAGAGCATTTCTATGGAGACTCAACGTAAACTTGTTGTCGCGTTCGCAGGCCTCAGAGTCACCTAATGATATTGTACTTGTACTGTTTAATTCTATTCTGAACAGTTATATATAAGTATTTTCTAGCAAACTCAGTAGAGCTTATGAATTGTACTACCGGTTTTGGGATGTTATTTCATGTTGTAAATGTTGAGTTCATTTAGAAATATCTGGTTTCTGCTTAATAGTTCTGTTGGTTAATTTCTATTCAATAAGTGTTAGGTTTACCTAGTCGTAGACACTAGGTGCCGTCACGACATCCTACGATGGGAAACTGGGGTCGTGACAAGTTGGTATCAGAGTTCTAGGTTCGTAGGTGCTACGAGTTATAAGCGAGTTTAGTAGATTCTTATCGATCAGTACAGAGATGTATGTACTTATCTCGAGAGGTTTTAGAACTATTAGGACAATTTCACTTCTTTCATTCCTATCGTGTGAGTTTATTAATCTCGGAGTTTGAACCTTTGTCATTCTATTCTCTCACAAACGGTGAGGATACTAGCTACAGTTACCGACGACGCTGCCCCTAGAGCCAGTATTGCGAAGGCCAGGTGTAATGACCCACCGGTCATTTTGAGAGAATTAGCCCCAAACCCCTATTTATTGCTCCCTCTATTTCCTTTTGTGGTTACGTAACCTGCCGGGATGTTTGGGTTTTGGCTTCGGAGTGAAATGGGACACATAGTCCCTAAAATGGAAGTTTAAGTCGCAGGAATTGACCGTAGTTTGAATTGTGTGCAGACGACCTCGGAATGGAGTTTTGACGATTTCAATAGCTCCATATGGTGATTTTGGTTTTAGGAGCGTGTTCGGATGTTGATTTGGAGGTCCGTAGGTCATTTCAGCATTGATTGGCGAAAGGTTTGTAATGTCAATTGTGACTTGTGTGCAAAGTTTGAGGTCAATCGGACTTGATTTGATAGGTTTTAGCGTCGAATATAGAAGTTGGAAGTTCTAAAGTTCATTATCCTTTAATCGATGTGCAATTCGTGTTTTCAGCTTTGTTTGATGTGATTTAAAGGCTCGACTAAGTTCGTATGATGTTTTAGAACTTCTTGGTATATTTGGTTGAGGTCCGGGGGGCCTCAGATGGATTCCGGATGATATAATGGAACAAAAATTGGACTTAGAGCAATTTGGAAATTTTTGCCTTCAGGTATAATCACACCTGCAGATGTTGCTTGCAGGTACGAGCTCGCAGAAGCCAGCATGGCAGCGCAGACGCGAAAAGGGCAGAGTGTGGCAGTGGCCGCAGGTGCGCGTGGATGACCGCAGAATCGGAGTCGCATTTACCGTAGGTCAACCACAGATGTAGGTATAGGAGAAGGGGAGCATCTTCGCAGAAGCGGAAGTTCCGTCGAAGAAGCGATAATCCTGGACATAAGTGGAATCCGCACTTGGGATGGTTTTTCCGCAGGTGCGGCATCGCATGTGCGAATGAGGCCTCGCAGAAGCTACTTCACTGGGCAGAAAAGGCCTAATTTCAAGGGTTTGATCTCATTTTGATTTTTGGACCTAGAGAGCTCGGTTTGTGGCGATGTTTTGAGAGATTTGCAAGAAAATCATTGGGGTAAGAAATTCTCACTCGGGGTCGACTTTTTGGGGTGATTTTCCAATTCTTTCGTAAAGTCATAGATTTATTATTTAAATTAGGTTCTTATAGTTATATTTATAGTATATAATTGTTTGGCTAGATTCGAGCCGATCGAAGTTGGAAAGTCGAGGGAAAGGCATTCTTATTGATTGATTGAGCGAGATTTGAGGTAAGCGACTTGTCTAACCTTGTGTGGGGAAAGCTCCCCTTAGGTTTTGGTACTGTTATGGTATTTTCAATACGTACACGAGGTGACGAGTGTGTTCTCGGGTTAAATGTTAAAAATTTGGTTCTTGCTAAGTAGTTTCCTTTTCTATTCCTTTACTGAGTTTCTCTAGCATATGTAGTCATCATGTTTAGCCTCACATATCTACGTGTCTTAACTCTTGCAATTTGTGCAACATGCTTAGTTGAATTACATGCTTCCTTGATTTTTTATTCAATCGTTAACTGTAGGATTCCTTGCTGTAAATTTGTTGTTCTGTTGGTTATGAGTTGTGTATTTAGTTTTGGGACTACGAGGCAATAACTCGAGAGCGCCTCTGTTGTGTATTTACTTTTGGGACTATGAGACGGTACCTCGGGAGCACCCCTGTTGCATATTTACTTTTGGAACTACGAGGCGGTACCTCGGGAGCACCCCTGTTGTGCATTTGCTTTTGGGACTACGAGGCGGTACCTCGGGAGAGCCCCAGTTGTTTACCTCTATTTGCTGTGTTGTTATATTTTTGAAATTTCTCATTGTTCACTTCTCACTCATTTTATTATATTATTATTTCTTTTGCCTTGTTACCTATTATCTCCAGTAGGGCCCTGACCTGACTCATCACTACTCGACTGAGGTTAGGCTTGGCACTTACTGGGTACCATTATGGTATACTTATACTACGTTTCTACACATATCTTTGTGCAGATCCAGGTGCATCTTACCAGCCCTGATATTAGTACGTTGTGTTGCTTCTTGGAGACTTCAATGTACACCTACCCACGACCGCAGGCCTCGGAGTCCCCTTCTATTCCGTTATTCTCTTATTTCTTTATATTTTGATAGATAGTGATGTATAGGATTATTCGGTACTGTACCTAAAGCTTGTGACTTATATCTCACCAGGTTTTGGGATTTTATGTATTGAGTTTTGGTAGATTCTTTTTATGAACTTGTTGGGTTGTTCAAGTTCTAATCTTTTATTTAATGTTTCTGTGTATTTCTTAGGCTTACCTAGTCTTAGAGACTAGGTGCCGTCGCGACCCACAGAGGGAAATTGGGGTCGTGACAAGTTGGTATCACAGCTCTAGTTTTATAGGTATTATGAGTCACAAGCAGGTTTAGTAGAGTCTCGCGGATCGGTACAGAGACGTCTGTACTTATCTTTGGGAGGCTATGGAACTGTTAGGAAGAGCTTCATTTATTTGATTCCTTATCGTGCGAGATTTTAACTTCAGATTCTAAATTTATGTATTTATATTGTCTCACAGATGGTGAGGACATGTACAGCTAGATCAGATGACCAGACGCCCGCGCTCCCTGCTAGAGCCTTGAGAGGTCGGGGCCAGGGTAGAGTCCGATGACGTCCACGTGGTGCAAACAGAGCACCGACACAAACTGCTACATAGGAACCACCAGTAGCTCCAGTTAGAGGGAAAGTACCTGAGATGCCTATTATTGCACCAGCCCTCCAGGAGACTCTTGCCCAGTTTCTGAGCATGTTCAGCACGTTGGCTCAGGCAGGGTTGATACCACTTGCTCTTGCCACATCTCAGGCCAGGGGAGGAGCACAGACTCCCGTCGCCCGTACCCCAGAGTAGTAGGTCCCGGTCGACCAGCTTCCCGCGGTCATACCGATGCAGCCGATAGCTCCAGTTTAGCCCGAGCTTAGGGCAGTAGTTTCTGAGGGGGAGCAGCTCAGGCTCGAGAGGTACAAGAAGTACCACCCTCCTACTTTCACTGGCTAGGCATCAGAGGATGCCCAGGGTTTTCTAGAGGATTGCCACCGTATCCTCCATATTATGTGTGTTACGGAGTCTAGTGAGTTTTTTCCACTACGTTCTAGCTTAGAAGAGCGGTCTATCAGTGGTGGGGAGCATATGAGTTGGGTAGTCCGTCCGAGGCAGCTTCACTCACTTGGACTCGGGTATCAAATATGTTTTTGAGGGAGTATGTCCCCATAGTCTTAGAGATGCATGGCGAACAGAGTTTGAGCAGTTGCGCCAGGGTTCTATGAACATGTTAAGAGTTTGCGGTCCGGTTTAGTGATTTGGCCAGGCATGCACCAGCCTTGGTTGCTACTGTTCAGGAGCGGGTTCATCGATTTATTGAGGGGCTTAACCCCAGTATCAGATTTAGCATGGACCGAGAGTTGGAGATGGACATCGCATAACAGCAGGTAGTGGGGATTTCTAGGAGATTGGAGGATATATTGACTCAGGAGAGGGAGGAGATAGAGGCCAAGAGGTCTCGAGAGTCTGGCACATATAGTGGTACTCGTGCCCCAGCTGTAGCTAGTTAGAGTAAGAGCTATATGGGTCGCTCTGTTCATTCAGCTCTTCCAGCTGCCATCGGTGCTCCAGCCACTCCTAGGCCCTAGATTCCTTATTATGCATCGCCATTGTCTAGTGCACCTCATACATAAAGTGATTTCAGCGGTCAGTCCATCCGATCAGGCCCGAGCTAGCCACAGTAGCCACGTCCTTCGAGAGCTTATTTTGAGTGTGGGGACACTCGTCATGTGGTGAGGGATTTCCCCAAACTCAGGAGAGGTGCACCTCCACCGACCACTCAAGCACTGCGTGCTCCATCAGGTCCTCAGGCTATGGTTACAGCACCAGCTACCACTCCACCTGCATAACCAGCTCGAGGTGGAGGTCAGACAGGTAGAGCTCGCCCTAGAGGGGAGTCCATGCAAGATATTATGCCCTTCCTTCTAGGACTAAGGCAGTTGCATCCGATTCTGTCATCACAAGTATTGTTCCGGTCTGTCATAGAGATGCATCAGTCTTATTTGATCTAGGCTCCACTTATTCATATGTGTCATCTTATTTTGCTCCATATTTGGGTGTATCCCGTGATTCTTTGAGTTCTCCTATCTAAGTGTCTACACCCGTGGGTGATTCTATTGTTGTTGACTGTGTGTATCAGTCGTGTTTGATTGTTCTTAGTGGCTTTGAGACCAGAGCCGATTTATTACTGCTCAGTGTGGTGGATTTTTATGTTATTTTGGGCATGGACTGGTCGTCCCCCTATAACTCTATCCTTGATTGTCACTCCAAGACGGTGACATTAGTTATGCCAGGTTTATCGCTGCTAGAGTAGAGAGGTACCTTAGATCATGTTCCTAGCAAGGCTGTCTCATTTCTAAAGGCTCAACGAATGGTTAAGAAGGGGTGAAATGCATATCTAGCATATGTGAGGGATGTTAGTGCTGATACTCCTACCGTCGAGTCAGTTCTGGTAGTGAGGGATTATCCAAACGTATTTCCGGCAGATCTTCCTGGCGTGCCGCCCAATAGAGATATCGACTTTGGTATTGATTTGTTACCGGTCACACAGCTCATTTCTATTCTACCCTATCGTATGGCCCCAAAGAGTTGAAAGAGTTAAAGGAACAGTTGCAAGAGTTGCTTGATAAGGGATTCATTCGGTCTAGTGTGTCACCTTGGGGCGCTCCAGTCTTATTTGTAAAGAAGAAGGATGGTTCTATGCGAATGTGTATTGATTATCGCCAGTTGAACAAGGTTACGGTGAAGAACAGGTATCCATTTCCACGTATTGATGACCTATTTGATCAACTTCAGGGTGCCAGAGTGTTCTTTAAGATTGACTTACATTCAGGCTATCATCAGTTGAAGATTCAGGAGCTAGATATCTTGAAGACTACTATCAGGACTCGGTATGGTCATTACAAGTTCCTTGTGATGTGTTTTGGGCTGACCAACGCCCCTGCATCATTCATGGACTTGATGAACAGTGTATTTTAGCCCTATCTTGACTCTTTTGCTATTGTGTTTATGTCACGCCCCAAACCTGAAGGGACGTGGCCGGCACCCGGTACCATACTCGCCCCGAGCGTACCACTTTGTAACTGTGAACTCTAGAGGAATAACCCTCAGCCTACACCGATGAGACCATATTCTGAATCATCTGAAAATATCGTTTGTCGCATCTAAGGGGTAAACATACCCGAAAACTCATATATATATATATA
>AWOL01S0093877.1:3870-16425 GCA_000715115.1 Nicotiana otophora | reverse complement strand
GCTCGGGCCGAGTATGGTACCGGGTGCCGGCCACGTCCCTTCAGGTTTGGGGCGTGACATACACAGTACCACAGAAATAAAGGAAATCACAGTTCACATGGTACCCGCCCATATACTCGTCACCTAGCAATGCGTCACCTCATAACCAAACACATAACACGTATATTCAGGGTTCATACCCTCAGCTCCAAGATCAGAAGAGCAACTTACCTCTAACAAGCAAATACCAATGCCAAGCAAGCCAAGCGATGCTCAAAATATGCCATCTCACGTGTTCCGACCTCTGAACGGCTCGAAACTAACCAAAAACAACTCAAGTACATCAAACAATGCTAAAGGAATCAATCCTAATAAAAAAGATCAAATCTTGAATCAAAAGCCCAAATACGGCCAAAATCCCAACCCGGGTCTACACCTCGGAAACCGACAAGTTTTACAATCGAACAGCCCATTCAGTTACGAGCCCAACCATACTAGTTTCACTCAAATATGACTCCAATTCGATATTGAAAACTCAAAATTTCATATTATAAAACTTTAGACCAAAACCCCCAATTCCCTCTTTAAATTTCACAATCCAATTACCAAAATTAAAGGTAGACTCGTGATATAAATTCAAAAATGAGTAGAACCTATGAACCTAGAGCTCTGATACCACCTTTTCACGACCCAAAATCTAATTAGTTGTGATGGCACTTAACCCAACCCGCTAGGTAAAACATTTAACCACTAGCCAATTCCAATAATAATTACTAAAGAGATTAAGTAAAGAAATATCTAAATCTTATACATTTCCCAAGGACTGGTAGTACAAATCATGAGCTTCAAAGAATAGAGTTTACAAAGCTGAAATGAAGTAAATACATCATCTGTTTGAAAAATGCATTAACAGAGTTTTATAGATCCAAGGCTACCATGAACAAGAGGCAGATACAACCAGGACGCAGGAACATATTCAAATCCAGCTCCCCTTGAACACAACAACATCAGCAGCCAACATCTGCACGCAATGTGCAGAAGTGTAGTATGAGTACAACCAACCCCATGTACTCAATAAGTAACAAACCTAACCTTAGGTTAAAAGTAGTGACGATCTAACACAAAGGTCGGGTCCAACACCAGTATTCCACTACAATTCATAACAGCGTAGTACAAGTAACAAAGAGGTATCTCAGAAATACAAATGCTCAGTTCCTTCACAGTTCCAGAAAAATAGGCATTGATTTTCAAGTATCTTAGTGAAAACTCAAATCTTTTACCGAAAATTCGAAAATACGAGTAAGTTTGAAAACTGTGATTTTTCCCAAAACAATCCTTTCAACAATCAATAAGATGTTTCATTTTTTTTCTTTTCAGATAGCAAGTGTAAGATGTCTCTCTATGCCCATATGTCAAAATGTATGAGAAGTCATAAATGACGTGATACTATATATTATGAGGAAAAATGCATCTCTATGCATGTATGTCAAGTGTGAGTTCCAATTGCTATGCAAATCAGTGATAAAAACCATATGCATACTCTCAGAGTTCAAATTCACTTGGTCATCCCAGTCACTCGGCACTCGCACTCAGTAGATACCTGTGCTTACTGGGGGTGTACAGACTCCGGAGGGGCTCCTACAGCACAAGCGCTATAATCTGGATGGATAACTCACGTGCTGCACTGACAACTCACGTGCCATAATATCAATATCTGGAATCACACGTATAACTCACATGCTATAGTAAGCCAATCTGACCCGATGAGTCGTGCAGCCCGATCCCATAATCATCCTCACAATAAGGCCGCTCGGCCTCACTCAGTCATCAATCTCTCCAGTCTCTCAAGCTCACAATGTCATGATACTAGACCGAAAACAATGATATGATGCATCAATAAATTACAACAGAGACTGAGATATGATATGTATATAAATGCGTATGACTGAGGATGTAATGAAATGAAAGTAGATTGCTCAATGACAGAAATGACATCAGTGGGTTCCAACAAGATAGGCATGTAGCCTAAACATGGCTTCTAACATAATCACAGCTCGATAACTCTAGTACATAGAGATTTCATGATTTCAGACAAGTGCAGGCAACTACACAGTACCACAGAAATAAAGGAAATCACAGTTCACATGGTACACGCCCATATACTCATCACCTAGCAATGCATCACCTCATAACAAAACACATAACACATATATTCAGGGTTCATACCCTCAGCTCCAAGATCAGAAGAGTAACTTACCTCTAACAAGCAAATACCAATGCCAAGCAAGCCAAGCGATGCTCAAAATATGCCATCTCACGTGCTCCGACCTCTGAACGGCTCGAAACTAACCAAAAACAACTCAAGTACATCAAACAATGCTAAAGGAACCAATCCTAATAAAAACGGATCAATTCTTGAATCAAAAGCCCAAATATGACCAAAAGCCCAACCCGGGTCTGCACCTCGGAAACTGACAAGTTTTACAATCGAACAACCCATTCAATTATGAGTCCAACCATACTAGTTTCACTGAAATCTGATTCCAATTCGATGTTGAAAACTCAAAATTTCATATTATAAAACTTTAGGCCAAAGCCCCCAATTTCCTCTTTAAAATGCACAATCCAATTACCAAAAATAAAGGTAGATTCGTGATATAAATTCAAAAATGAGTAGAGGACACTTAGCTCAGTCCACAAGATGAAAATCTCTTAAAGAATTGCCTTAATCCGAGCTCCATATCTCCCAAAATGAAGAAAGAAGCAAAAACCCTCGATAATATAGCTTCTGCCTAGCAATTCAGCGTTTGCGTACAATTCGTCGCATCTGCGACCACCACTTTTGCAAAAAGAACTTTGCACCTGTAAAAAATAGATTTTCCCAGCAACCCCCACACCTGCGGTATGAAACTCCGCATCTGCGAAGACCCTCGCACCTGCGCTTCAACTCGACGCACATGCGCATCCGCGCCTGCGCCCCTTTCTCCGCTCCTGCGGTCCTCCTCGTCCAGCTCCCATCCCACTTCTATGACTGCATTGTCACTTCTGCGACTGCATTGTCGCTTCAGCGACCATCGCACCTGCGCAAACCAGCTACAGGTGCGATCACACCATAGCCAACAGCTTAACAAAAATCCAAAAATGAAATGAAATGATCCAAACCTCGTCTGAAACTCACCCGAGCCCCTCGGGACCCCGTACGAACATTCCAACAAGTTCCATAACACAATACGGACATACTCGAGGCCTACTAACACAAAGGTCGGGTCCAACACCAGTATTCCACTACAATTCATAACAGCGTAGTACAAGTAACAAAGAGGTATCTCAGAAATACAAATGCTCAGTTCCTTCACAGTTCCAGAAAAATAGGCATTGATTTTCAAGTATCTTAGTGAAAACTCAAATCTTTTACCGAAAATTCGAAAATACGAGTAAGTTTGAAAACTGTGATTTTTCCCAAAACAATCCTTTCAACAATCAATAAGATGTTTCATTTTTTTTATTTTCAGATAGCAAGTGTAAGATGTCTCTCTATGCCCATATGTCAAAATGTATGAGAAGTCATAAATGACGTGATACTATATATTATGAGGAAAAATGCATCTCTATGCATGTATGTCAAGTGTGAGTTCCAATTGCTATGCAAATCAGTGATAAAAACCATATGCATACTCTCAGAGTTCAAATTCACTTGGTCATCCCAGTCACTCGGCACTCGCACTCAGTAGATACCTGTGCTTACTGGGGGTGTACAGACTCCGGAGGGGCTCCTACAGCACAAGCGCTATAATCTGCATGGATAACTCACGTGCTGCACTGACAACTCACGTGTCATAATATCAATATCTGGAATCACACGTATAACTCACATGCTATAGTAAGCCAATCTGACCCGATGAGTCGTGCAGCCCGATCCCATAATCATCCTCACAATAAGGCCGCTCGGCCTCACTCAGTCATCAATCTCTCCAGTCTCTCAAGCTCATAATGTCATGATACTAGACCGAAAACAATGATATGATGCATCAATAAATTACAACAGAGACTGAGATATGATATGTATATAAATGCGTATGACTGAGGATGTAATGAAATGAAAGTAAATTGCTCAATGACAGAAATGACCTCAGTGGGTTCCAACAAGATAGGCATGTAGCCTAAACATGGCTTCTAACATAATCACAGCTCGATAACTCTAGTACATAGAGATTTCATGATTTCAGACAAGTGCAGGCAACTACACAGTACCACAGAAATAAAGGAAATCACAGTTCACATGGTACACGCCCATATACTCATCACCTAGCAATGCATCACCTCATAACAAAACACATAACACATATATTCAGGGTTCATACCCTCAGCTCCAAGATCAGAAGAGTAACTTACCTCTAACAAGCAAATACCAATGCCAAGCAAGCCAAGCGATGCTCAAAATATGCCATCTCACGTGCTCCGACCTCTGAACGGCTCGAAACTAACCAAAAACAACTCAAGTACATCAAACAATGCTAAAGGAACCAATCCTAATAAAAACGGATCAATTCTTGAATCAAAAGCCCAAATATGACCAAAAGCCCAACCCGGGTCTGCACCTCGGAAACTGACAAGTTTTACAATCGAACAACCCATTCAATTATGAGTCCAACCATACTAGTTTCACTGAAATCTGATTCCAATTCGATGTTGAAAACTCAAAATTTCATATTATAAAACTTTAGGCCAAAGCCCCCAATTTCCTCTTTAAAATGCACAATCCAATTACCAAAAATAAAGGTAGATTCGTGATATAAATTCAAAAATGAGTAGAGGACACTTAGCTCAGTCCACAAGATGAAAATCTCTTAAAGAATTGCCTTAATCCGAGCTCCATATCTCCCAAAATGAAGAAAGAAGCAAAAACCCTCGATAATATAGCTTCTGCCTAGCAATTCAGCGTTTGCGTACAATTCGTCGCATCTGCGACCACCACTTTTGCAAAAAGAACTTTGCACCTGTAAAAAATAGATTTTCCCAGCAACCCCCACACCTGCGGTATGAAACTCCGCATCTGCGAAGACCCTCGCACCTGCGCTTCAACTCGACGCACATGCGCATCCGCGCCTGCGCCCCTTTCTCCGCTCCTGCGGTCCTCCTCGTCCAGCTCCCATCCCACTTCTATGACTGCATTGTCACTTCTGCGACTGCATTGTCGCTTCAGCGACCATCGCACCTGCGCAAACCAGCTACAGGTGCGATCACACCATAGCCAACAGCTTAACAAAAATCCAAAAATGAAATGAAATGATCCAAACCTCGTCTGAAACTCACCCGAGCCCCTCGGGACCCCGTACGAACATTCCAACAAGTTCCATAACACAATACGGACATACTCGAGGCCTACAAACACAAAGGTCGGGTCCAACACCAGTATTCCACTGCAATTCATAACAGCGTAGTACAAGTAACAAAGAGGTATCTCGGAAATAACAATGCTCAGTTCGTTCACAGTTCTAGAAAAATAGGCATTGATTTTCAAGTATCTTAGTGAAAACTCAAATCTTCTACCGAAAATGCCAAAATACGAGTAAGTTTGAAAACTGTGATTTTTCGCAAAACAATCTTCAACAATCAATAAGATGTTTCATTTTTTTTTATTTTCAGATAGGAAGTGTAAGATGTCTCTCTATGCCCATATATCAAAATGTATGAGAAGTCATAAATGACATGATACTATATATCATGAGGAAAAATGCATCTCTATGCATGTATGTCATGTGTACATTCCTATTGCTATGCAAATCAGTGATAAAAACCATATGCATACTCTCAGAGTTCAAATTCACTCGGTCATCCCACTCACTCGGCACTCGCACTCAGTAGATACCTGTGCTTACTGGGGGTGTACAGACTCCGGAGGGGCTCCTACAGCACAAGCGCTATAATCTGCATGGATAACTCACGTGCTGCACTAACAACTCACGTGCCATAATATCAATATCTAGAATCACACGTATAACTCATATGCTATAGTAAGCCAATCTGACCCGATGAGTCGTGCAGCCCGATCCCATAATCATCCTCACAATAAGGCCGCTCGGCCTCATTCAGACATCAATCTCTCCAGTCTCTCAGGCTCACAATGTCATGATACTAGATCGAAAACAATGATATGATGCATCAATAAATAACAACAGAGACTGAGATATGATATGCATGTGAATGCGTATGACTGACGATGTAATGAAATGAAAGCAAATTGCTCAATGACAGAAATGACCTCAGTGGGTTCCAACAGGATAGGCGTGTAGCCTAAACATGGCTTCTAACACAATCACAGCTTGATAACTCTAGTACATAGAGATTTCATGATTTCAGAAAAGTTCAGGCAACTACACAGTACCACAGAAATAAAGGAAATCACAGTTCACATGGTACACGCCCATATACTCATCACCTAGCAATGCATCACCTCATAACAAAACACATAACACATATATTCAGGGTTCATACCCTCAGCTGCAAGATCAGAAGAGTAACTTACCTCTAACAAGAAAATACCAATGCCAAGCAATCCAAGCGATGCTCAAAATATGCCATCTCACGTGTTCCAACCTCTGAACGGCTCGAAACTAACCAAAAACAACTCAAGTACATCGAACAATGCTAAAGGAACCAATCCCAATACAAAAAGATCAAATCTTGAATCAAAAGCCCAAATACGGCCAAAAGCCCAACCCGGGTCTGCACCTCGAAAACCGACAAGTTTTACAATCGAACAACCCATTCAATTACGAGTCCAACCATACTAGTTTCACTCAAATCTGACTCCAATTCGATGTTGAAAACTCAAAATTTCATATTATAAAACTTTAGGCCAAAACCCCCAATTTCCTCTTTACAATTCACAATCCAATTACCAAAGATAAAGGTTGATTCGTGATATAAATTCAAAAATTAGTAGAGGACACTTAGCTCAGTCCACAAGATGAAAATCTCTTCAAGAATAGCCTTAATCCGAGCTCCATATCTCCCAAAATGAAGAAAGAACCAAAAACCCTCGATAAATATAGCTTCTTCCCAGCAATTCAGCGTTTGCGTACAATTCGTCGCATCTGCGACCAACACTTTTGCAAAGAAAACTTCGCACCTGCAAAAAATAGATTTTCCCAGCAACCCCCGCACCTGCGGTATGAAACTCCGCATCTGCGAAGACCCTCGCACCTGCGCTTCAACTCGACGCACATGCGCATCCGCGCCTGCGCCCCTTTCTCCGCTCCTGCGGTCCTCCTCGTCCAGCTCCCATCCCACTTCTATGACTGCATTGTCACTTCTGCGACTGCATTGTCGCTTCAGCGACCATCGCACCTGCGCAAACCAGCTACAGGTGCGATCACACCATAGCCAACAGCTTAACAAAAATCCAAAAATGAAATGAAATGATCCAAACCTCGTCTGAAACTCACCCGAGCCCCTCGGGACCCCGTACGAACATTCCAACAAGTTCCATAACACAATACGGACATACTCGAGGCCTACAAACACAAAGGTCGGGTCCAACACCAGTATTCCACTGCAATTCATAACAGCGTAGTACAAGTAACAAAGAGGTATCTCGGAAATAACAATGCTCAGTTCGTTCACAGTTCTAGAAAAATAGGCATTGATTTTCAAGTATCTTAGTGAAAACTCAAATCTTCTACCGAAAATGCCAAAATACGAGTAAGTTTGAAAACTGTGATTTTTCGCAAAACAATCTTCAACAATCAATAAGATGTTTCATTTTTTTTTATTTTCAGATAGGAAGTGTAAGATGTCTCTCTATGCCCATATATCAAAATGTATGAGAAGTCATAAATGACATGATACTATATATCATGAGGAAAAATGCATCTCTATGCATGTATGTCATGTGTACATTCCTATTGCTATGCAAATCAGTGATAAAAACCATATGCATACTCTCAGAGTTCAAATTCACTCGGTCATCCCACTCACTCGGCACTCGCACTCAGTAGATACCTGTGCTTACTGGGGGTGTACAGACTCCGGAGGGGCTCCTACAGCACAAGCGCTATAATCTGCATGGATAACTCACGTGCTGCACTAACAACTCACGTGCCATAATATCAATATCTAGAATCACACGTATAACTCATATGCTATAGTAAGCCAATCTGACCCGATGAGTCGTGCAGCCCGATCCCATAATCATCCTCACAATAAGGCCGCTCGGCCTCACTCAGTCATCAATCTCTCCAGTCTCTCAAGCTCACAATGTCATGATACTAGACCGAAAACAATGATATGATGCATCAATAAATTACAACAGAGACTGAGATATGATATGTATATAAATGCGTATGACTGAGGATGTAATGAAATGAAAGTAAATTGCTCAATGACAGAAATGACCTCAGTGGGTTCCAACAAGATAGGCATGTAGCCTAAACATGGCTTCTAACATAATCACAGCTCGATAACTCTAGTACATAGAGATTTCATGATTTCAGACAAGTGCAGGCAACTACACAGTACCACAGAAATAAAGGAAATCACAGTTCACATGGTACACGCCCATATACTCATCACCTAGCAATGCATCACCTCATAACAAAACACATAACACATATATTCAGGGTTCATACCCTCAGCTCCAAGATCAGAAGAGTAACTTACCTCTAACAAGCAAATACCAATGCCAAGCAAGCCAAGCGATGCTCAAAATATGCCATCTCACGTGCTCCGACCTCTGAACGGCTCGAAACTAACCAAAAACAACTCAAGTACATCAAACAATGCTAAAGGAACCAATCCTAATAAAAACGGATCAAATCTTGAATCAAAAGCCCAAATATGACCAAAAGCCCAACCCGGGTCTGCACCTCGGAAACTGACAAGTTTTACAATCGAACAACCCATTCAATTATGAGTCCAACCATACTAGTTTCACTGAAATCTGATTCCAATTCGATGTTGAAAACTCAAAATTTCATATTATAAAACTTTAGGCCAAAGCCCCCAATTTCCTCTTTAAAATGCACAATCCAATTACCAAAAATAAAGGTAGATTCGTGATATAAATTCAAAAATGAGTAGAGGACACTTAGCTCAGTCCACAAGATGAAAATCTCTTAAAGAATTGCCTTAATCCGAGCTCCATATCTCCCAAAATGAAGAAAGAAGCAAAAACCCTCGATAATATAGCTTCTGCCTAGCAATTCAGCGTTTGCGTACAATTCGTCGCATCTGCGACCACCACTTTTGCAAAAAAAACTTTGCACCTGTAAAAAATAGATTTTCCCAGCAACCCCCACACCTGCGGTATGAAACTCCGCATCTGCGAAGACCCTCGCACCTGCGCTTCAACTCGACGCACATGCGCATCCGCGCCTGCGCCCCTTTCTCCGCTCCTGCGGTCCTCCTCGTCCAGCTCTCATCCCACTTCTATGACTGCATTGTCACTTCTGCGACTGCATTGTCGCTTCAGCGACCATCGCACCTGCGCAAACCAGCTACAGGTGCGATCACACCATAGCCAACAGCTTAACAAAAATCCAAAAATGAAATGAAATGATCCAAACCTCGTCTGAAACTCACCCGAGCCCCTCGGGACCCCGTACGAACATTCCAACAAGTTCCATAACACAATACGGACATACTCGAGGCCTACAAACACAAAGGTCGGGTCCAACACCAGTATTCCACTGCAATTCATAACAGCGTAGTACAAGTAACAAAGAGGTATCTCGGAAATAACAATGCTCAGTTCGTTCACAGTTCTAGAAAAATAGGCATTGATTTTCAAGTATCTTAGTGAAAACTCAAATCTTCTACCGAAAATGCCAAAATACGAGTAAGTTTGAAAACTGTGATTTTTCGCAAAACAATCTTCAACAATCAATAAGATGTTTCATTTTTTTTTATTTTCAGATAGGAAGTGTAAGATGTCTCTCTATGCCCATATATCAAAATGTATGAGAAGTCATAAATGACATGATACTATATATCATGAGGAAAAATGCATCTCTATGCATGTATGTCATGTGTACATTCCTATTGCTATGCAAATCAGTGATAAAAACCATATGCATACTCTCAGAGTTCAAATTCACTCGGTCATCCCACTCACTCGGCACTCGCACTCAGTAGATACCTGTGCTTACTGGGGGTGTACAGACTCCGGAGGGGCTCCTACAGCACAAGCGCTATAATCTGCATGGATAACTCACGTGCTGCACTAACAACTCACGTGCCATAATATCAATATCTAGAATCACACGTATAACTCATATGCTATAGTAAGCCAATCTGACCCGATGAGTCGTGCAGCCCGATCCCATAATCATCCTCACAATAAGGCCGCTCGGCCTCATTCAGACATCAATCTCTCCAGTCTCTCAGGCTCACAATGTCATGATACTAGATCGAAAACAATGATATGATGCATCAATAAATAACAACAGAGACTGAGATATGATATGCATGTGAATGCGTATGACTGACGATGTAATGAAATGAAAGCAAATTGCTCAATGACAGAAATGACCTCAGTGGGTTCCAACAGGATAGGCGTGTAGCCTAAACATGGCTTCTAACACAATCACAGCTTGATAACTCTAGTACATAGAGATTTCATGATTTCAGAAAAGTTCAGGCAACTACACAGTACCACAGAAATAAAGGAAATCACAGTTCACATGGTACACGCCCATATACTCATCACCTAGCAATGCATCACCTCATAACAAAACACATAACATGTATATTCAGGGTTCATACCCTCAGCTGCAAGATCAGAAGAGTAACTTACCTCTAACAAGAAAATACCAATGCCAAGCAATCCAAGCGATGCTCAAAATATGCCATCTCACGTGTTCCGACCTCTGAACGGCTCGAAACTAACCAAAAACAACTCAAGTACATCGAACAATGCTAAAGGAACCAATCCCAATACAAAAAGATCAAATCTTGAATCAAAAGCCCAAATACGGCCAAAAGCCCAACCCGGGTCTGCACCTCGAAAACCGACAAGTTTTACAATCGAACAACCCATTCAATTACGAGTCCAACCATACTAGTTTCACTCAAATCTGACTCCAATTCGATGTTGAAAACTCAAAATTTCATATTATAAAACTTTAGGCCAAAACCCCCAATTTCCTCTTTACAATTCACAATCCAATTACCAAAGATAAAGGTTGATTCGTGATATAAATTCAAAAATTAGTAGAGGACACTTAGCTCAGTCCACAAGATGAAAATCTCTTCAAGAATAGCCTTAATCCGAGCTCCATATCTCCCAAAATGAAGAAAGAACCAAAAACCCTCGATAAATATAGCTTCTTCCCAGCAATTCAGCGTTTGCGTACAATTCGTCGCATCTGCGACCAACACTTTTGCAAAGAAAACTTCGCACCTGCAAAAAATAGATTTTCCCAGCAACCCCCGCACCTGCGGTATGAAACTCCGCATCTGCGAAGACCCTCGCACCTGCGCTTCAACTCGACGCACATGCGCATCCGCTCCTGCGGGCCTCCTCGTCCAGCTCTCATCCCACTTCTACGACTGCATTGTCACTTCTACGACTGCATTGTCGCTTCAGCGACCATCGCACCTGCGCAAACCAGCTACAGGTGCAATCACACCAGAACCAACAGCTTAACAAAAATCCAAAAATGAAATGCAATTATCCAAACCTCGTCAGAAACTCACCTGAGCCCCTCGGGACCCTGTACGAACATTCCAACAAGTTCCATAACACAATACAGACTTACTCGAGGCCTACAAACACACATAACAACATTAAAATGATGAATCATGCCTCAAATGCAAATCTATGAACTTTAAACTTTCAAATTCAATAACTCGTGCCGTAACATAGCAAATCAATCCGGAATGACTTCAAATTTTGCACACAAGCCCTAAATGACATAACAGAGCTATTAGAATTTCAAGAATCAGATTCCGACACTGATATCAAAAATCAACCCCCCGGGTCAAACTTTCCAAAACTTCAACTTTCGTCATTTCAAGCTTAATTCCACTACGGACCTCCAAATAATTTTTCAGACACGCTCCTAAGTCCAAATTACCATACTAACCTATTGGAATCATCAGAACTCCGTTTCGATTTCAAATTCCCAAAAAGACAAACTTGGTCAACTCTCCCAATTTAAAGCTTTAACAATGAAATCCATTCTTCCAATTCAATTCCGAATAAAACTGAAAATCAAAACTGATGATTCACATAAGTCATAATGCATCATACGGAGCTACTCATACCCTTAAACTACTGAGCGAAATGCATATGCTCAAAATGACCGATTAGGTCGTTACAGGCACGCTTGTATATGTTTCACAGAGTAAATGTCCTGTTTCGGCTAGGAAAAGGTGATTTCGACTAGGCCTGACCCTACTTGGTATAAATACATGGAAAAACATTATTTTAGGGACTTTTGACATAATTTAGACCTAAATAGGCTAAGGAGGAGTTGGAGAAACATAAGCACAAGAATTGCATCGTTCAATCCTCACTCAAGACCCGAGTTTGGATCAATTTATGTTTTCCTATACTTAAAGATATTTGTGATG
>AWOL01S0093873.1:17919-47582 GCA_000715115.1 Nicotiana otophora | reverse complement strand
CTTAGTCCTCAATTTTTATGTTGTAATCAATTATGTAAACAATCTTGTATATAAAAATATCCCCTTTTACCGACTTGCTTCTATTTTGTTTCCTATCTTGTGAAGATTTTATTCACGCCTTATGAATATTTTCACAAGGATTTAGGCAACTTGATAAAATTTGGACTTCGTAACCTTTATAACCGAGTGAGAGCTTACTCAAACTTGAAGTGATATAGCCCTTAGGCTTAGTAGTCGAGTGAATGATTCGAACTCAAAGTGATGTAGCCCGTAGGCGTAAGGATCGAGTGAGTGCTTTCTTGAACTCGAAATAAAAATAGCCCGTAGGCTTAGTAGTCGAGTGAATGATTCGAACTCGAAGTAATGTAGCCCATGGGCGTATTGGTCGAGTGAGTGCTTGCTCGAACTCAAAATAAAAATAGCACGTAGGCTTAGTAGTCGAGTGAATGATTCGAACTCGAAGTAATGTAGCCCTTGGGCGTAATGGTCGAGTGAGTGCTTGCTCGAACTCGAAATAAAAGTAGCCCGTAGGCTTAATAGTCGAGTGAATGATTCGAACTCGATGTAATGTAGCCCGTGGGCATAATGGTCGAGTGAGTACTTGCTCGAACTCGAAATAAAAGTAGCCCGTAGGCTTAATGGTCGAGTGAATGATTCAAACTCGAAGTAATGTAGCCCGTTGGCGTAATGGTCGACTGAGTGCTTGCTCGAACTCGAAATAAAAATAGCCCGTAGGCTTATTAGTCGAGTGAATGATTCGAACTCAAAGTAATGTAGCTTGTGGGCATAATGGTCGAGTAAGTGCTTGCTCGAACTCGAAATAAAAATAGCATGTAGGCTTAGTAGTTGAGTGAATGATTCGAACTCGAAGTAATGTTGTCCGTGGGCGTAATGGTCAAGTGAGTGCTTGCTCAAACTCGAAATAAAAGTAGCTCGTAGGCTTAATTGTCGAGTGAATGATTCGAACTCGAAGTAATGTAGCCCGTGGACGTAATGGTCGAGTGAGTGCTTGCTTGAACTCGAAATAAAAGTAGCCCGTAGGCTTAATGGTCGAGTGAATGATTCGAACTCGAAGTAATGTAGCCCGTGGGTGTAATGGTCTAGTGAGTGCTTGCTCGAACTCGAAATAAAAATAGCCCGTAGTCTTAGTAGATGATTGAATAATTCGAACTTGAAGTAATGTAGCCCGTGGGCGTAATGGTCGAGTGAGTGCTTGCTCGAACTCGAAATAAAAATAGCCTGTAGGCTTAGTAGTCGAGTGAATGATTCGAACTCGAAGTAATGTAGCCCGTGGGCATAATGGTCGAGTGAGTGCTTGCTCGAACTCGAAATAAAAATAGCCTGTAGGCTTAGTAGTCGAGTGAATGATTCGAACTCGAAGTAATGTAGCCCGTGGGCATAATGGTCGAGTGAGTGCTTGCTCGAACTCGAAATAAAAATATCCCGTAGGCTTAATGGTCGAGTGAATGATTCGAACTCGAAGTAATGTAGCCCGTGGGCATAATGGTCAAGTGAGTGCTTGCTCGAACTCGAAATAAAAGTAGCCTGTAGGCTTAATGGTCGAGTGAATGATTCGAACTCGATCCTGTTTGCATAATAAATCTCGAAATAGAGGAATTTTTCTTGGATATAAGATATCGGTATAGAAGAGAACTTTTCTTTGCTAGTCATTATACATGTGTTCATGTGTTGCGTCAGGGCTCGAGCCAACTATATGAGCATGCTTCGTTTTGACCATTTGGCTCTTACAAAATTTCCTATTAGAACCCTGTTGTTACGAAATAACTTTCTTGCATCAAAACTCGATATATTTGTGGGCTAATGCCCCCCCCCCCAGTATTCGAGGTTGATTATGAAGAAGCCTTGGATACTGTTGAATTGCTCTCAGGTAGCACATGGTTATTGTCTCGTTAAAAACCTCGCCGGGAAAACCCATTTGGGATAAAAGCCGATCTAAGGGGAAAAAAAGTGCAACGCGTACTTTAAAACCTGAGGTCTCGACGTCTTTGATCGAACTCCTGCAATGGGTTAGCTTCGAATATGTATATATGGGCGAAAGGAAAGAGAGAATCATACCTTAACAATAATATCGTTTGAGGAGTGATATGTTTGAGTTGTTCGATAATGGTTTTGCCATCCATCATTCCGAGTTTATAAGATCCATTTCCCACTATGTCGAGGACCTAATAGGGTTCTTCCCAATTTTGGCCGAGCTTCCCTTCATTAGGATCTCGAGTATTGACGGTGACCTTCCTTAGGACTAAGTTTCCAATCCTGAAGTGGCAGAGGTTGGTTCTTCTATTGTAGTACCTTTCGATTCGTTGTTTTTATGCAGCCATTCGAACGAGTGCCACTTCTCGTTTTTCATCTAATAATTAGAGGGTAGTGTTTATTGCCTCATGGTTTGATTCCACCGATGTATGTCGAAACCTTGCGTTGGGTTCTCCGACTGGAATTAAGGCTTCGGATCCATACACTAAGGAAAACGGAGTTGCTCCTGTATTAGACTTTGATGTTGTTCGATATGCCCATAGGACTTCGGGCAGAATTTCTCTCCATTTCCCTTTGGCTTCGTTCAACTTTTTCTTCAAGTTTTGGATGATAGTCTTGTTTGTTGATTTGGCTTGTCCGTTCACACTGGGGTGATACCGTGTTGCCGATAAATTGCTTACCATTATCGCATGTTATTTCTGCGGGTATCCCAAATCGACACACGATGTGATCACAGATGAAATCTATGATCTCTTTTTCTCTTACTTTCTCGAACGCCTATGCTTCAACCCATTTAGAGAAATAGTCAGTCATAAATAAAATAAATTTAGCTTTACCCGGGGCCGACGGTAGGGGGCCGACGATATCCATCCCCCATTTCATGAATGGCCATGGGGATATGACTGAATGAAGTTGCTCCCCGGGTTGATGGATCATCGGTGCAAATCTTTGACATTTATCACATCTTCAAACAAACTCCTTAGTGTCCCTTTCCATGCTATCCTAGTATTATCCCGCTCTGATGATTTTGTGAATCAGAGATTCGGCGCCGGAGTGGTTCTCACAAGTGCCTTCATGGATCTCTCGTAAAATATAATCGATGTCTCCCGGTCCCAAGCATACTACCAATGGTCCATCGAACGTCCTTCTGTACAATTTTCCATCTTCAGCCAACGTGAATTGAGCAGCTTTGGCTTGTAGGGACCATGACTCTTTAGGGTTCGATGGGAGTTTTCCGTTTCCCAAATATTCAATATACTTATTTCTCCAATCCCAGGTTAAGCTTGTGGAGTTTATCTCGGCGTGCCCCTCCTCGATTACAGACCTCGAGAGTTGAACGACAGTCCCCGAATTGATCTTATCTTCCTCGACAGATGACCCCAAATTTGCGAGTGCATCGGCATCACCATTTCGTTCTCGAGGCATATGTTGCATAGTCCATTCCTTAAAATGGTGCAAAGTTACCTATAATTTGTCCAAATACCTCTGCATTCTGCCTTCTCGAACCTCGAAGGTTTTGTTTACTTGGTTTACTACCAGCAAAGAGTCACATTTAGCTTCAATCGTTTCTGCTCCCAGGCTTTTGGCCAGCTCGAGACCTGCAATCATGGCCTCGTAATCGGCCTCATTGTTAGTTAACCTAGAAGTTTTGATAGACTGCCTAATGATGCCACCCGTGGGGGTTTTAACACGATGCCAAGCCCGGACCCCTTCACATTCGAAGCACTATCTGTGAAGAGGGTCCAAACCCCAAATGATGTACCCGATTTTAACAAGAGTTCCTTTTCAACTTCGGGTATGAGGGCTGGCGTGAAATCGGCCACGAAGTCTGCTAAAATTTGAGACTTGATCGTCATACGAGGTTGATATTCGATATCCTACCCACTGAGTTCGACGACCCTTTTGGCCAATCGGCCTGATAGTTAGGGCTTGTGCAAAATATTTCGAAGCGGGTAAGTGGTTAATACGCATATGGGGTGACATTGAAATTACGGTCTTAACTTCCTAGAGGCGCTTATCAGTGCAAGTGCCAATGTTTCTAGGTGTGGATATCTAGTTTCTGCTTCTCCTAAGGTCCAACTTATATAATAAATGAGAAATTGCGTACCTTGCTCTTCTCGAACTAGGACACCGCTTACCGTGATTTCCTATACTGCCAAATACAAGCAAAGTTTTTTTTTCTGTTTTTGGAGTATGAAGTAGCGGTGGGCTCGATAGATATCATTTTAATTCCTCTAATGCCTGTTGGCATTTCGGGGTCTAAGCGAAATCGTTCTTCTTTTTGAGTAGAGAGAAACATTTGTGACTTCGATCTGACGATCTCGAAATGAATCGGTCTAAGGCTGCAATCCATCCCGTTAGCCTCTGTACGGCTTTCATGTGGTCCACAATGGTGATGTCTTCGATGGCCTTGATTTTATCGGGGTTAATCTCGATCCCCCGATTTGACACCATGAAGCCGAGGAACTTGCCCGAACCGACCACGAAAGCACATTTTTCGGGGTTGAGCTTCATGTTGTATTTCCTTAAAATCTCTCCTACAAATGGGTCAAATGGTCCTCTGCGCGCAGGGACTTAACTTGCATGTCATCAATATAAACTTCCATTGATTTACCTATTTGTTCTTCGAACATTTTATTCACCAAGCGTTGGTAAGTAGCTCCTGCATTTTTTAGCCTGTAGGGCATCACATTAGAACAATATGTTCCATATTTGGTGACAAATGAAGTCATTTCCTGGTCTTCCGGGTTCATATGGATTTGATTATACCCGGAATAGGCATCGAAAAAAGTAAGGATCTCGTGGCCGGCCGTGGCATCGATCATGCGATCGATGTTGGGCAGTTAAAAGGAATCTTTGGGGCATGCTTTGTTCAAATCCTTATAATCTACACATATTCTATGTTTGTTCCCTTTTTTAGGCACCACAACTATATTGGCTAGCCATTCGGGATATTTCACCTCCCGAATGGACCCTATCTTGAGATGCTTTTTACCTCGTCCTTTATGAATGTGTGCTTTACCTCGGACTGGGGTCTTCTCTTTTGCTTCACCGGTCTAAACCTGGAGTCCAAGCTTAGCCGATGCGTCGTTATGTCCGACGAGATCCCTATTATATCTAAATGGGACCAGGTAAAGCAATCAATGTTATCGATAAGAAATTAGATAAGTTTTTTCCTGAGTTCGGGAGTCAATCCCGTTCCCAGGTATACCTTCTATTCGGGCCAGTGCTCGATTAGTGTGACTTGCTCTAATTCCTCAATCGTTGATTTGGTAGCGTCAGAATCATCGGGAATCACGAAGGATCGAGGGAACCTTTGATCATCATCTTCGTAGATCTTCTGATTATCTGGTCGGGTTAAGGCCGATGTTTGTGATTTCTATTTAGTATCCCGTTCCCCTTTTGAGCCCGATCCCTTTACTGGCGAAGGCGAGTATATTGGATTTGCTTTCTCGACTGCAAACATTTCTCTTGTGGCTGGCTGTTTTCCGTACACTGTTTTGACTCCTCTCGATGTTGGGAATTTAAGGACCTGATGTAGGGTCGAAGGTACAGCTCTCATGTTGTGGATCCATGGCCTTCCAAAAAGGGCGTTGTACCTCATGTCGCCTTCGATTACGTGGAACTTCGTTTCTTGGATGGTCCCGGCCACGTTTGTCGGTAGAACTATCTCGCCTTTGGTGGTTTCACATGCCATATTGAATCCGTTTAGAAACAGGGTTACAGGTACGACCCGGACCCGTAAACCGAGCTGTTCTACGACCTTCAATCTAATGATATGGGTCGAGCTACCTGGATCAATTAACACACGCTTAACTTTAGTTTTATTCATAAGTGCGGATATTACCAGTGCATCGTATGAGGTTGTATGACTCCTTCTGCATCTTCATCATTGAAAGATAAAGTTCCTATGGGTGCATAATCCTGAGTCTGAGATCGCTTTTCTCTCACAATCGATGTCTTAGTGCGTTCAAGCATCGGTCCTTCATGGGTATCGACATCGCCAATGATCATGTGAATGACATGCTATGGTTCTTCTTGTTCGTTCTTCTTGCCAAAATCCCTGTTTTTGAAATGGTTCTTCGCCCTATCGCTTAAACATTCTCGAAGGTGCCCTTTGTTGAATAACCGGACTACCTCCTCTCTTAGTTGCCTGCAATCTTCTGTTCTGTGGCCATGGGTGCCATTATATTTGCACATTTGATTGGGATTCCTCTGGGCAGGATCGGTCTGCATGGGTCGAGGCCATTTAGTGTCTTTGATGCGTCTGATAGTCGGCACGATGGCGGATGTATCGATGCTGAAGTTATATTCTGATAACCAAGGCGCTTCCCTAGATCCGGCAGGCCTGTCGAACCTACTTCTGTTCATTAGCCCCCGGTACCCTTGACCTCGATCAATTCTTTTGTTATTTTGTCCGAGGTTATGTGTCGATTTACTGATTCTGCAGTTTCCATTATACGGTCAGTATCAATCCCCGATCGGACCTTGTTCTCGATTAATATCCCTTCGAGCAGCGGGTTCAGACCCCAATTGATCATCTTCGACCCTAATTTTTGATTGGTACCGATTGTGCACATCGGCCCACGTGACGGCTGGGTATTCGATCAGGTTATGCTTCAAATGCCGTGAAGCCATCAAACTTCGTTCGTTCAAACCTTGAGTGAAAGCTTGGATAGCCCAATCATCTGTGATTGGTGGCAGATCCATTCGTTCCATCTGAAAACGAGATACGAACTCCCTCAGCATCTCGTTATCCTTTTGCCTTACCTTGAAAAGGTCTGATTTCGTTGTTGCGACTTTTATGGCGCCAGCGTGTGCTTTTACAAAAGCATCTGCTAACATGGAAAACGAGTCGATGGAATTTGGTGGTAGGTTGTGATACCAAATCATTGCTCCCTTCGAGAGGGTCTCTCCGAATTTCTTTAACAACACAGATTCGATTTCATCGTCTTCCGAATCATTGCCCTTGATGGCACACGTGTAAGAAGTGACGTGCTCGTTGGGGTCGGTCGTTCCGTTGTATTTGGGAATTTCGGGCATACGGAATGTTTTGGGGATTGTTTTGGGGGCTGCACTCGAGGGAAAAGGCTTTTGTACGAATTTCTTGGAATCCAACCCTTTTATCATAGGCGGAGCCCCTGGGATTTGATCTACCCTGGAATTATATGTTTCTACTTTCTTATCGTTGGCTTCAATTCACTTTGTGAGCTCCTCAAGTATTTTAGCAATTTTGGGAGTAGTCCCCGATTCTTTCTCATTTGACCTTACTACGGCTGGCTCCGTTCGGTGGGTAATTTCTCGAGGTGGACTGGGCTCCGGTCTGCTTGGTAGCTGGGTTTGGCTCTGCAACTAAGCTATCGCTACCTGCTGGGCTTGCAACATTTCAAAGATCATACGCAAGCTGACTCCTTTCTCCTCCACGTTTTGAGAGTCTCGAGCTGTAGATCGAGTACCGCCATGAATGCTATTTTCAGGCTCGGAACGTTGGTTTGCCTCAAAGGCCACATGCGAGTTGACATCTAGCGGTACTTCGGCTTGAGATTTAGATACTTCGACTTGAGCTTCAATGACATCGATAAGCGGCCTTCCGGCCCTAGGCATCAAGTTATTGGTTTCGTCTTGAAGGCCGGCTTCGTTATCGGTAGGTAAAGCCGTTAATCGAAGGTTTGCCATTGCTAATTCGAAGTCAGAGACATCCTCAAAAGACGAGCGTAAACTAGTGTGTGTTGTAGATTTGTATCAAACAAACACTGTTATCCTTAGCCCCACGGTGGGCGCCAAACTGTTTACCCGAAAAACGGATATAGTTGAATTTATATGTAGTTCTAAGGATATGTGATATAGCTTGATACAAATCGTAAGGACAAAATAAAAATATCAACTATGGATTACAGAGTATGCAAAATAAGCAAGATTGGAAAGAAGATGATGGTTTAGACTAAGCAAAATGAATCAGTTAATAAAGCCTCAAAGAATAGTTCTTGAATATAGGAGAATATGGTGCTTGAATTACCATGTGATAAAAAGACTTGCGCTTACAGAAATAATAACCATCCCTTTTATAGTAGAGGGATCTTACTTTAGATATAATTAAAACTACATAGTGGGAGACCCATGATAAATCAGCTTTTTCATAATTCCTGCCAGGATTCTCTCCTCTAGTGGGATTGCAACGACTCTTGTCTATGAACTCTGTATTGACTCGAGTTTTCGGTCTTGACTCGAGCTCTCGATCTTGACTTGAGCTCGATTCTAACTCGGATCCTTGCATCGATTCGGGGTCATTGTTGGTCGGTCTCTGAATCATAAGCCCGATAACTTTACTTTGCATCATAGTTCGATTTAGATTCGAGCTTGATAATGATATCGAGCTCGACATTGATCGGTCTCTCGGGCTCAAAGTTTGTTTCTACCGTCTTCGGAACCCATCTCGAAATCTTACTCCGATCCATTACGTTTTGACATCGATCAATCATACGAAGGCCGAAATCTATTTCAACCGTATACACTTGTCATGTAAGTATATTACCCACCTAGTTTATTCATTACTGGAGAATACTAAAGAATATATTAAGGTTTATTCACGTTATCAATTTTGCCGGTCTTGTCTTTGTCCCGCACCATTATAAGCCATATTCACCTTGGACTCATCTTCCTCTTTATGTAATTTAATACTCCGATCCCTCCCTTTCTTTTTTCAAACCCCGTGCACAGTAAAACAATACCATAAAATTGAAAAAAAAAGAATTATTTAATTCATTCTCACAATCAAATTTCGAAAATACTTGCAATTGTTTTTTTAGTAAACATGATTGAATAAATATATTTTTTGCACCTTCTATGTATGTAAGTTAAAAGATAAATATATTTTAGACCTTTGATGTATGTAAAATAGAATAAGCACTAATAAATCCAAGGTGGTCGACTATATACTTAAGTGTAGCTCATCATCAAATGATATTGATGGAGGAATATTTTTCTACGTTTCAGAAAGCTTGAACGAGAGCTTTCGGACAAATACTTGGGAGTTGGAGGAAACATAAAGGTGTAAATTCCATATTTTATTGGAACCTAATTCTTTAATCGTGCTATGAACACTATTTCAAGCGAATATGATGCCTTCCTTTTGTTACCTTTTAGCCATTTTCGTGATAGGGCCTAACATCTCCCCCTAACATTTTAGCCATGCAAATTTGGAAAACTTTTAGTTACAGTAAAGGGAAAAATTATGACTTTTAAGTTTTTTGTTCAATTTCTGATTTGAATCAGTGTTACTTTAGGATAGTCATTCCAATTTTTTTTGTTTATATCAACGTTAATAAACTATTTTTGTAACGAAAAATTACTCAATTACTTTGCCTAAGTATTTATCACTGAAAGTTACTCCTTCCGGTCCACAATAAGTGACCATTTTATTTGGCACACCCATTAAGGAAATACGAACTTCTAGAGAAAAAAAGATGTATTTACTAAATTAACCTTAATTAATTGTTACTTTGATACATTGGAATGTGTAAATGATCACGCCCACCGCCCAACTATGCCTCCTAAGAGGTCTAGCGGTCGTTGCAAATATAATGCGGTTACAAGTCCGGAGTCGAATCTCATAGAGAATGAACCTACTAATCACAACCACTAGTTTAGCAAGAATTCAAGTAATCAACCTTCATAAATATTAAACAATGGCTTGAGTGTTCACTAACTAAGAGCAAAGTATTTAGAAAGCTGTAATTTTATTACTAACAAAGCAAATGTTGTAGATAAGATTGGAAAAGTCTAGGGTTTTGATTTTTCCTATTGTCGGAATCTCCCCCGCTACGTTTTCTATAAATTCGCCCGAGTATTCTCTACCGATCGTGAGTATTTTGGGAGTCGTAGCTCTCTCTCGAGCAACTACCATAATTTGCTAGACGTATTATCACGAACTACGTTAGTTGGCACAAATTCACCGCTCGCTACGATCGCACCAAGGTTTCGTTATCTCTAATCCCGCCTTTAAACCCTCTGTATTAATCTCTCAAATACGTTAGGAGTAGTGTTGTTCAATAACTACCTGAATGCGTACTCTCTCTCGAGCAGTACACACTAAATAGGCACAGTCAATTGAGGTTCATTCAATCAATAACAATAATAATATAGTTAAACAAGTAAAGAAAAACAAATAGAAAATTTATATTAAACGCAGTAAAACAATCATCCTTCAATAGGTTCCATCAAACCCTAGATGAGAATTTAGCTACTCATAGTTGTTTGCACAAATACAAGACTAGAAATCATAGCAATGGAAAATAGAAAGAAAGAGGAAAAAATGTGAAGCTCAATCCTTCTTCTTGTTCCAAGCATTTTCTTGCCTCTCCAAAGTCTTCTCTCCTTCCAAAGTGGTATCTCCCTCAAACGCACGTTTTAGGGTGTATTTATAATGACTAGGGTTTGTATGTGTTGAATTTTTCTTCTTCTATTTCGGATTGGAAAAGCCGGTTTCTTCTGCTCCAGTCCCGGTTTGGCGAAGTGAACCTAGTCAGCTCTTTTTTCACTAATTTTTCTCCTATTTGATCCTTTTCTGCATTAATTTATTCCTACACATAAGAAACACGTAATGAGCATATTTTCGCTTCAAAAGCGGTATGAACTCCTGTAACTCACACAAGAAATAACACACAAACACACTCAAAATATGCACTTTTCACCCTTTATCACTACCCCACACTTAAACCCTTGCTCGTACTCGAGCAACTCAAAATTAAGCGCATCGGCAACAAACACATTTCAAAACATACTCAAGCATCACACCAATGATAATGGTTTATATCATTTCTTAGAACCCAACATATGCTCTCTTCATACCTTTCCTCAAGTTTAAAACTCATGCCAAGATCATTTAAAATATTTATGTGGCTCTTTCTAATATTTTCGCCTCAAAACTTAACTCTAGTGCATTCCACACTATGACTCGCTCCTTGTGACAACTCAATAATCAAGGTGTCTACCAATATTTTGCAAATCATGTGCCCTTACTAACAAACCCCGGAGAAAGTAGTCCACACACTCAATATAAGTTCAAGTATATTTTAAGGACTCTCAAATCGGAAGAATGTTTTCTCTCACAAAGTAACTCTTATGCCACCCCCAAGTTCGTACCATAGGCTTGCTCGTATTGTAAGTCTCTACTAATTTAAGCTCGCAAAGTATAAAATCAAATAGGACTTTATAGGTTGTAATGTTAGGCTAAGGGACGGGTAGGATATATTTGAGAAAATAGTGATTAACCCTCCTAATCATTTTAGTACACTACACTTCGCTTCTAACACCTTCTTGCCATGACCACTTCAATGTTTTTCCATGAAACCGTACACATTTAAGCCCTTCTTCATTAAGCACATCAACATATAGATATTTACTAGCCTAGACAAAGATACGAGAGGTGTTATTCTTTTTTTTCCTTCTTTTTTTCATTCTCCTTAATTTGGTATTTTCAGCTAGCACCTTTTTTTTGTACACAAGTGCACCTTGTCGGCCTTTCTATGGTTTCACTCCAAACTAACCCAATATCGTTCTTTACTCTTCTAGATACTTAAGTTCTTTTGGAGGTAAGGGTTCAACAAGATTGATTGAGCACAAAGAGGGTTTGGCTTGTAATATCGTTGCCGAAGAAAAAGTCTACAGGCTCAAAAGGGGTGACTACGGATAATATTAGCACTTATAGGCAAATAAGCTAAATGATCAATCAAAGAAAGCCTATATCACTTCCCAAAGTTACAAGACTTATCATTTCGCTTCGATTCACATACGGGGCAAGTTCTAGACTAGCAAGGATGGCACAGAGTACACCAAAAGCTCACCTCACACGATGCACATGACTCACTCAGGACGTCTCGGACCGGACTCTCAAGTTAAAACAACTAGCACAATTATCATAAATTTTAATCACATGGAAATTACTCGCAAAAGTCAAAGAAGAGCCTCGGTGTCAAAAGAAAGCCTCTCACATATTTTCAAGGCATGTAATTACAAAGACCATGAAGAAAGTACTTAGTTCAAATTCTCCAGACCTAAGCCCCGATATAAAATATGTCAAAAAGTATAGATACTCAAGTTCTCCTCATTCCATTATTAGTTCAAAAAGAAAAAAAATGAAAATCTTTTTGTGTTTTTCATTGGACGTTATACCCTCAAGAAAATTATCTAGGAAGTCCATCGTCGGGGAAAGTTCAAACCTTTTTTGAACATTCTACCTAAAAATAAAATACTACCCGGTTCAAAGAGTCATCTCTTGAAAAAGAACCGTGGCCATAAGAAAAACCAATGAGGATTAATTCTACCAAAATATATTATTTTTTTTTACTTTTTTTTCAACACACATAAAATAACACAACTAACATAGTATAGGAACACCCAAACAGTTTCTTCACCCCACACTTAAAATTGTGCATTGTCCCCAATGCACACCTATAAATACAAGAGGGTAGAAAAACTCCCTGGTATGCCAACGGTCGAAGTGTTAGCAGCTCATGGGGTACTCAGACTTCTCCCATACTTAGTTCTTTATACGGGCACCCCATACTTAATTCTAGTCATCTCACTTTCTTTTACTTTCTTCCAATAGCCTTGATTCTATCCTCCTAGAGAAATAAAAACACAACACTACAAAATAATACAACATTAAAAAAACAAAAATAGTAAATCTGGGTTGCTGCTTAACAAGCACTTGATTTAACGTCGCGGCATGACGCGAATCACTTTTTTCCTCTACCTCGAGCTTATGAATTAAACCCCAAGTTTTGCTTCAAGCTTATCATTATGCTCTTGGGGTAGTGGAACGAATCTACTGGCCCAAAGAAACAATGTAGTATTCTGCACTTCTTGGCCTTTAGATGAAATATGTAATCCTGACTTTCTGTCAAGAAGAATTCCAGAATGTACGTACCTTGTTCCTCATTTCTTGACTCCTCAATTGGTTCGGATGGCTCTATTTTCATATCACCATCCAAACACAATGTGAAAAAATACTTGAAGTGTGGGCCAATGCGCTCAACTACATGAACTTTGGGGCTGTCAACGTCCTCAATACCAATGACACTAGAGTCAACTAAATATGTATCATCAATGTCCTTGGTTTACTCTAGTATCTCTTTTACAACATTGGCATCCTCAAATTCTAGTTTGATAGATTGTTGGTATTTTACCCTGACCTCCCCCATTAGCACCTCAATTTCTGCATCTAATGCATGTTCTTTTTGGCTACTATCCACAATATTAGCTTGTTGAGCATTAAATGCCTCAACCAATTAACTCACTTGTGCCTCCAGGTTATGAATAGTTGCCCCTTGCCTTTGGATAGTATTTCATAGCCTTTGTATTTGCAGTTGTTTCTCATTACTTTGTTCTATGAAACACCTTAACATATCTTTGATCTTCTTCAGGTAAGCTTCCCCGGGTTCTTTGTTCCTCATAACCTCATAAGAAAAAGTAGAACCATCATAATAAGGAGAGGATAATACATATAAGCACAATTATAAAAGTGACCATCTTGAACACCGAAAAATATCACATACATTCCATATATAAGATTGAGTTGGTACACATAACTCGATCTCGGAAATATTTTAATAATTTTTCCACAAGTAGTTTCCTCCATAATACACACAAGGAAGATCAACAGTAGAATTACCAACATCAAAACTCCCATAATTTCACGATGTCATGTTTCTCAAATTTAAAAATAAATCTAAAATAAAAAATCAATTACTAAAAAACAAAATAAAAGTTAAAACTTCAAACCTAGCAATATGTACACCTATGGCTACACCATTAGTTCCCCGTCAACGGCGCTAAAATTTATTCACACAGTTATGCCTCCTAAGAGGTCTAGCGGTCTGTTACACCCTATGCATTCTAAGGTGACGTATAATAAATATGAGAGTTGTTAATCATAATTTAAATGAATTTAAAGTCATAATATGACTATATATGATATTTGAATATAAAATATAAAGTTTGGAAAAAATCGGATTTAAGTTACGGAAAAACGACTAAGGATTTGCCTTGTAACGAAATTTTTTGAGAAATAGATTTCATGTATTATATAAGGTATTATTGGGACATATTATATACAAAATTGAATTTCTTGGAATTTATCTTCCAACGCTCTTAACCGTTCGTTCATACGACATTCGGATAAAAATATATAAGCGTCGGAAGAAGGGCCAATGATAGGGTGCCAAGCTAGCACCTCTTTGACTTTTCAAAAGTTGATATATATAGGTTTTTAATCGCCTTTATCTTCATTTTTCAATAGAACATGATCAGAGAACACCCATAACATATCCTTAAGATCTCTTCTAGGGTTTCAAAGAAGATTAACATCCTGCGTACGAAATCAAAAAACGATAACATTAGAACGATCCCTACGACGTAAGTATCGCTATATCGCCTCTCTTTTTCTTTGTTATTTGAGTTTTGGAAGGTATTTCATAGTTAATAAAACGTCTACTTTCTATAATTGAGTTTTTAAATACCAAGGAAGGTTGATAATTCGTTTCCTAATAGTTAGAGCTCACGGGACGGTGATCGGAAGTTGTGAGTTCTATTTATTTTACTTTTAGTGGACTGTTTTGTAGTCCACTCATGTTGGCCTATTGTGATGCTAATTTATGGAGTTTGGAAGGATGAAGGGTGTGGAGAAATGCCACATGTGATCGGGTAGTAGGCTGGTCTCTCGTCGTTGCAATTTCAGGCTAATTGATAACTTGTTGATTGGGTGTGTTATGGTATATTTGGCGGTGATATTTAGCTTAAAGTAGATATATTTATAAGTATGTCGCCTCATGTTTTACTCGTGTTTCGTGGATTTCGGATGTAAAATGTAGTGATTTATATTAATTCGTGGTATTTTTATGTGTAGGAATCATCCGAAAGCAATTGGGGGCGAAAGATGCGAGATTAGAGCCAAAACGGAGAAAAATGGAAAATGATGAATTCTAGCACCATAGGCAGTGCCTACGCCACCTGTGGCACCGTTTACAGAATACTCAAGCAAGTCAGTGCCAAGGCCAGCACCCCATGCTGCCCTGGACGCTGGTGACGAGAATGTCTCCAACTTTTCCCGGGACAAGGTTATTTCGGCCCTAGACCTACCCAACACGTATAAAAGCAAGACTAAGCCTATTATGAGAGGAGACGCCACTTTGAAGGGAAAATACACATGAGAAACATCGGGGAGAGAGGATATCTCAGTTTTCTTCATCTTTTCTTAGTATTTTCAATTATCCAACACTTATAAAATTGTTTGATACTATCATGAATGGCTAAAACTCATAGTTTTGGGGTTGTATTTAGCCATGAATATTGTTGTTTAACGTTGACTTAGCCTTAATTATAATTCACCAATATATGGTTGATTCTTCAATTCTGTGATTAATTTCTTAATTGGCTTGCCAACAGTTAGGTTCTATTTACTACCTATGCTATGCTTGGGAAAGCCATGTTTAGATTAGAGAACAATTAAAGAGAGCACGATCTTAACTCTGAGGGGGCAGATTTGTGGTTAGGATAAGAATATACCTAGTCACTATGTTTAATTAAATATCATAATTTTAATGGGTTCTTAATAGATTGATTTCATAGGAATATAGGCGTTAATCTATTTTGAATAGGCGAGTAGTACTTCAGGAGAAGGCTACAAGAGCAATTGTTCAATTAATTAGCAACCATAAGTGAATTGTATGAAAGGGAGATTTAAATAGAATATAATAGGACTGGTGAATCGATCACAACCCTGGAATATTTGTCTCTACTGAATACACAACAATCATTTTGCTGCTTGATAATTTAGTTACTAGTTAGAATTATTGTTTAGTATAATCACACTTTTAAATTCGGATTGGCTCGACCGAATAACAATCTTGGTAAATTTAGTGGGTAGTTAATACAAGTCTCTGTGGGTTTGACACTCGATTTATCATCTTATTACTTGTACGACCATGTATACTTGCGTGTGCGTTTGGGAGAAACAAGTTTTTGGCGTCGTTGTCGGGGACTTGAATATTGACTACTTTTTAGTTTTAGCTATAATTGGTTATTTCATCAAGTCTAACGTTACTTAATTGTTGCTCTTCTCTTAGGAACCTTGATTGAATGCGAAGGGACAGAAGCCAAGATAGACTTCAAGGCTTTGACCCTGAACCTGAGAGAAGATTTCATAGGAGGTTGAGGGAAGCAAGGGACACAAAAATCTTCAGGCACTCATTCAATTTCATGTGAACATGGCAGAGGAGCAACACGTGGTTGTTCAGGAGGTGGCGATGCCCAGCATTGCTAATGTCACCTCCATCATTGTAAAGCCCAGAATCACTGGGCATTTTGAGCTGAACAGAGCATGATCCAGCTACTACATGCGAATGGGCAGTTTATGGGTGTTCCACACGAGGATTCACAATAACACATCATGAACTTCTTGCAGATTAGTGATACTTATATCACTAATAGAGTCACTCCAGACTATGTGAGGCTTACACTGTTCCCGTTCTCTTTGTTGGGTGAAGAAACGTGATGGCTGAAGGCAGAACCGGCTAATTCTATTACATCATGGAATGATCCGGCAAGGAAATTTTGGCAAGGTTCTTCCCTTCAGACAAAACTGCAAAGATCAGAAGTGAGATAGTCGCCTTCAAATAGAAATTGAGGGAATCTTTATACTCAACTTGAGAGAGGTTCAAGGGGCTGCTCAGAGACTGTCCTCATAACAATCAGACAAACGAAGTGTTAGCTCATACTTTCATAGAAGGGATACATCCCGAGACAAAGATTGGGGTAGATGTTGCAGCTGGAGGTCAAGTGTTGGAGAAAAGCTTTGATGAGAAATATGTGTTATTGAACAAATTCTCCAAAAGCAATCCATATTGGCAAGGAGATATAGGCAGATACACAGTGCAAAAATCTGCAGGGGTTCTCGAGTTAGATGTGGTCTCTGCATTATTAGTGCAAATTTCCACATTGACCAACCAAGTCAATCAGATGACCTTGGTTATTAACAAGCAATAAGCTCTGCCAGTGCAACAAGTCCAGATATTTTGTGAAGTCTGTGGAGAAGGTCACATAATCAATCTATGCTCAGCAAATTCAGAGTCTGTATATTTTGTGGGTAATGCAAATCGAGGCCAGGAAAATCAGTATTGGGGACATTTACAATCCTAATTGGAAGAACCACCCAAACTTCCCTTGGGTGGAAACCAAGGTGCTCAAAATCAGCACATACCACAAGCACCTCAACGGCAATATAGACCACATCAAGCTTAACAACCTGCAAACTCGACGAGTCACCTTGAGAAGATGATAGAGAGATATATGGTTGACCAGCAGGCCCAAGAAACAAAGATGATGAAGAAATTAATGGCTGACCAGCAGGCCCAAGCAGAAACGATGAGAAATTTGGAGCGACAAATGAGGCAACTTGCCAGTGCCCAAAATACTCGACCAGTTAGGGATCTTCCTAGTGATACCTAGCCTAATCATAAAGCTCAAGTCAATGCAGTAACCTTGAGAAATGGAAGAGTATTAGAAGAAGTTCCAAAGAAAAAGAAGTATACAGCTCGTCCTGAATGGGAATTAGTTCCCAAACCAGTTGAGGAGAATGAGAAAGAGAGCAAAGGATCAGAGCCAATAATTATGACAAGGCCACCACCTCTGTTTCCACAAAGACTGCAGAAGAAAAACAATGATGCTAAGTACAAGAAATTCTTAGATATTTTTATCCAAGTGCGTGTGAATTTGCCTTTGGTGGAAATTTTGAAAGAAGTGCCTAAGTATGCAAGGTATCTCAGAGATATTGTGGCAAACAAGTGAAGACATACAGAGTTTGAAACAGTTGCACTTACTAAAGAGTGCAGTGCTAGAGTTCAGAGTAAACTTCCTCCTAAATTGAAGGATCTTGGGAGTTTCACAATTCCTCTGTCTCTTGGAAATCAAGAAGTTGGTAGAGCCCTATGATTTAAGGGCTAGTATAAATTTGATGTCGTCCTCTTTGCTCAAGCAACTCGGATTGGGGGTGCTGAGACCTACTACAATTACTTTACAGTTAGCAGATAGGTCACTAGTTATGCCAGAAGGAATTATTGAGGATGTGTTAGTTTGAGCGGGAAAGTTTATTCTTCCTGTTGATTTTATTGTTCTTGATTACGAGGCAGATGAAGAAGTACCCATTATTTATAAGTGTGTTGTGCACCATACTTATAAACAGGAGGTTGCAGGACATATAGGATGTTATACTCCATTCTTATCTTTGATCGTGTGATATAAGGATTCATTTTCCTAACGATATGTTATGTTTTCAGCGATGCCCAAGAAGGCTACAGACACCAAAAAGGGTAAATATGTGGCTGGTGAGACTACGAGTCGAGCGCCACGAGTTACCAGGGCTCGGGGAAGTCGCATAATGATACTCCATCTCAGACATCACATACCCTGACCTCTCTAGAGGAGATCCGAGGGGCACCAACTTCAGCGCCCGCTCCAGTACCCCCAGCTCCTCAGCTAGATGTACCGAGTCAGGAGATGAGAGATGTTATTCAGCTATTGACTCGATTAGTGGCCGCACAGGCTCGGTGCCAGGAGGTAGGTATTGGTCATGCAGATAGGGCCATTAGAACAAGGTTTTGTGATTTCATTAATTTGGACCCTCCGGTATTCACTGGAGCAGATCCAAGCAAGGACTCTCAGGTATTTATCGATAGGATATAGAGGACTTTGAGGGCAATGAATACCACTGCAACTGAGTCAGTTGAGCTAGCTTCCTATAGATTTTGGGATGTTGCAGTTAATTGGTACGAGTCTTGGGAGCTGTCCAGTGGTGAGGATGCCCTTCCAGCAGTATGGCAAGAGTTTACATAGGCTTTTCTTTGTCATTATTTGCCACAAGAGCTTAGACGGGCCAGATTTGATAGGTTGTTAACCGTTCGGCAGGGTAATATGAGTGTTTGGGAGTACAACCTTCAGTTTGATTCTTTGCCTAGGTATGCTCCCACTATTGCAGCTAAGATGGAGGATTGGGTTCATCGGTTTGTGATGGGGTTGGAGTTGCACCTGCTTAATGACTGTATGTCGGTCTCACTTCAGCCAGGCATTGATATTTCTCGTAGTCAAGCATATGCTCAGGGTGTAGAGGAGCGTAAGCAGAATCAGAGGGCTAATCGTGAGCATGATAAGGGACAGAGTAAGAGAGCGAGATCTTCATATCCTTCTGGTGAATTTTGAGGTGGTCAGAGAAAGCAATACCCGAGGTATCTAGCCCAGCCATCGGCTAGTGCACCCACTCAATTTTCCGGTAGGAGATTTGATCGTTCCATATATTCAGGGCCCAGTCAGAGTTCCATGGCCTCTAGTTCTCAGTATGGGTGTGAGTCCAGTCAGATGAGGCTACCCTTACCACGATGTGCTCAGTGTGGTAAGCAGCATGCCGAGCAGTGCCTTCTGGGATTGGGTGTTTGTTATACTTGTGGTTATCTAGGCCATGTTATGCGAGATTGTCCGACGAGAGGTGGTGCATGTATAGTTCAACCAGTGGGATCTGTAGTTGGTTCATCATTATCAGTACGTCCCCCTGGGCAAGGTTCACAGGCACAAGCCGGTCATAGTAGAGGCAGAAGTGGAGCGTCTAGCTCGAGAGGTCCTCAGAACCGCGTTTATGCATTAGCGGGTTGACAGGATCAGGAGTCGTCACCTGATGTTGGTACAGGTATATTATCAGTCTCCTCATATGATGTATATACATTGATTGATCCAGGTTCCACCTTATCGTATGTCACTCCTTTGGTTTCTAGCAAGTTTGGGATATAACCTGAGTTGAATAAACCTTTTGAGGTGTTTACATATGTTGGGGATCCAGTGATAGCTAGATGAGTATATAAAGATTGTATAGTAGTAGTTCATAGTCGTTCTACAGTGGCAGACCTGATTGAGTTAGATATGGTAGAATTTGATGTTATAATGAGTATGGATTGGTTGGCTTCTTGTTATGATAACGCTGGTTGTAGATCAAAGATGGTTCGGTTCCAGTTTCCAGGGAAGCTAGTTCTGGAGTGGAAAGGTAATACTGCATCGCCGAGATGTAGGTCTATATACTATTTCAAGGCAAGGAAGATGATCAGAAAGGGCTATAGTTATCATTTAGTTCGGGTACAAGATGTGAAAGCAGAGTCACCGACCCTTCAGTCTATCCCGGTGGTTAATGAGTTTCCTGATGAGCTTCCAGGCCTTCCGCCAAAGCGGGAGATTGAGTTTTCTATTGACATATTGTCAGATGCTCGGCCGATACCTATTCCTCTTTATAGAATGGCACTTGCGGAGCTCAGAGAGTTAAAAGAACAACTGAGGGATTTTCTTGAAAATGGCTTTATCTGATGTAGTACATCACCGTTGGGAGCACATGTGTTATTTGTGAGAAATAAAGATGGTTCCTTGTGGATGTGTATTGATTAGATGCAGTTGAATAAGGCGACGATCAAGAATAAGTACCTACTTCCGAGGACTAATGATTTATTTAATCAGTTGCAGGGTTCCAAGTGTTTCTCAAAGATAGACTTGAGGTCGGGGTACTATCATGTAAGGGTTAGAGAGAAATATATTCCGTAGACAACATTCAGGACCAAATATGGGCACTTTGAGTTTCGTGTTATGTCGTTCGGTTTGACCAATGCCCCCGCAATATTCATGGACTTAATGAATCGTGTGTTCAAACGCTTTCTATATTTGTTCATAATTATATTTATAGATGATATTTTGGTTTATTCTCATTCAGAGGCTGAGCATGCATATCGTTTTCGTACTGTGCTCAGAGTTTTACAAGAAAAGAAGTTGTACGCAAAATTCTCTAAATGTGAATTCTTGTTGAATTCTGTAGCTTTCCTTGGACATATCATTTCAGGTTAGGGTATCCGGGTTGATACACAGAAGATTGAGGCAATGAAGACTTGGCCTAGACCCACGACACCGACGGAGGTTCGTAGCTTCCTGGGTTTGGCAGGTTATTACAGGAGATTTGTAGAGGGCTTTTCTTCTCTTTCAGCAACATTGGCAAAGTTGACTCAGAAGGCAACTAAGTTTCAGTGGCCTAATGCTTGTGAGCGTAGTTTCCAGGCATTGAAGGACAGATTGACTTCAGCACCATTTCTGACACTCCTAGAGAGGACCGATGGTTATGCTATCTATTGTGATGCTTCGGGCGTTGGATTGGGTTGTGTACTGATACACCATGGTAAGGTTGTAGCTTTTGCTTATAGACAACTAATAAAGCATGAGAAGAATTACTCGACCCACGATTTAGGGTTAGCCGTGGTGATTCATGCACTAAAGATGTAGAGGCACTATTTGTATGGCATTCATGTTGATATCTATATGGATCATAAGAGCATTCAGTATATCTTCAAGCAAAAGGAATTGAATTTACGTCAGAGGCGATGGTTGGAGCTACTAAAAGACTATAATATTGATATTTTATACCATCCAGAGAAGGCGAATGTAGTAGCCGACGCCCTAAGCCGTAGATCTATGGGTAGCCTATCATATTTACAGCCAGAGAAGAGTGAGATAGCCCGTGAGATTACAGGAGATGGAGTCCTTAGATATCGAGGTCGATTATGTATTCCTAATGTGGTAGGGTTGCGCCAGCAGGTTATGGGAGAAACTCACTATTCTCGTTATTTTATCCATCCAGGAGCGACGAAGATGTATCATGATATCATGGAAATATACAGGTGGGACGAAATGAAGAAGGATATAGCACAGTTTGTTGCTCAGTGCCCTAATTGTCAGCAGGTTAAGATTGGGCATCAGAAACCCAGTGGATTATCGCAGGCTATTGAGATTCCTACTTGGAAATGGGAAGTACTTAATATGAATTTCATCATAGGCTTACCTCGTACCCAGTGTAAGTTCGATTCAATATGGGTTATTGTTGATAGAATTACAAAATGAGCCCATTTTCTGCCTGACAAGACTACGTATTCAGCAGAGGATTATGCAAGACTTTGCATTAAGGAGATAATACAACTTCATGGTGTCCCTATATCTATTATCTCAGATAAAGGTGCTCAGTTTACAACTAATTTCTGTAGGTCCTTCCAAAAAGGATTGGGGACTCAGGTAAGTCTTAGTACAACATTTTATTCCCAAACAAACGGTCAGGCTGAGCGTACTATTCAGAAGAAGGGCCACTGATAGGGTGCTAAGCTAGCACCTCTTTGACTTTTCAAAAGTTGATATATATAGGGTTTTAATCGTCTTTCTCTTCATTTTTCAATAGAACACTACCAGAGAACACCCATAAACATATCCCCAAGCTCTCTTCTAGGGTTTCAAAGAAGATTAACATCCCGGATACGAAATCAAGAAGTGATAACATTAGAACGATCCCTATGACGTAACTATCGCTATATCGCCTCTCTTTTTCTTTGTAGTTTGGGTTTTGGAAGGCACTTCATAGTTAATAAAACATATACTTTCTATAATTAAGCTTTTAAATATCAATAAAGGTTGATAAATTTATTTTCTAATAGTTAGAACTCACGGGACGGAGATCGGAAGCCGTGAGTTTGATTTATTTCACTTTTAGTAGATTACTTTGTAGTCCACTTGTGTTGGCCTATTGTGCTGATAATTTATGGAGTTTGGAAGGATGCATGGCTTGGAGAAATACCACATATGGCAGGGTAGTAGTTTGGTCACTCGTCGTTGCAATTTCAGGCTAATTGATAACTTGTTGATTGGGTGTGTTATGGTATATTTGGGGATTTTGTTGTATTGAAGATCCCGAATTGTAGTTGGGTTGTGTTTGAGTTGCTGATTGTATTATATTTGTATATTGCCTATAGTAGGCTTGAGGGAGCAGTAAAATCAAGGGAAATGCTGCCCGTTTTATTTTATAATCGAGTTATCGTTTGAGATATGTGATATACTAGCGCCATCTAAGTTGTACATGTATTTCTTTGTTATAGGGTTGGCGCGCTAGCTGTCATTGGCTTTGTTGTTGAGTTGCATTGATGACTTGAGATATGTTAAGTCTATCTCTTCTTTCCTTTTGGCATAATCTATATTATACAATGAAACGAGCAAGCACGCAACTTTTACAAATGATTCTATTCTTAGAAGTACTAGGGTTGCCTATGTTCTTGATTCCCCATATGTCCTACTACATATCGCATGTTCATGGGTCTCATGACATTACGAGAGATCTTATTGACTTACTTCATTATACATTGTATTCACTTATACATGTATATTGACCCATGACCAGATGGCGCTATATACACGTATAGTATATATATATAGGGTATGGGGAAAGGTTATGGCGTTATATACGCACCACCACCTGATCAGCTGGCATACGTTGATGATTTCGCCCACTGAGGACGAAATGATATGATGGATTACCCTCAGAGACTTGATGATATTATGTACGCATATACCTATGCATGATATGACATTTATACGTATACGCATGACATTATAAATGTTTCATGATTCACGGAGCTATTCAGACTTACATGTTGAGTCTTTTACTCTATGTTTCTTTTATGTCTTTTATATACTGATTTTTATGCCTTACATACTCGGTACATTATTCATACTGACGCCCCTATTTCCTAGGGACCTTCGTTTCATGCCCGCAGGTGCAGGTAGACAGGCTGACGATCCCCCTTCTTAGGATCCTTGCTCAGCGAGAGTTGGTGTGCTCCTTTTGATCCGGAGCTGCTATTGTGTTTTAGTACGATATGTTTGTATACATATATGGGTATGAGGGGGCCCAGTCCCGTCCTTTAAACAGTTGTACACTCTATTAGAGGTCTGTAGACAGTCATGTATAGTTTGATAGTATGTGGCCTTGTCGGCTCGCCCTACCGTATTCCGTATATATGTCTTTTGGGCATGTTTTGCTGCGTATGTTATTCACGTGAATCGGTAGTTTATTTCCAAACGTTATGCATGACCTACACTTATTTCAGGTTTATATCTTAGACGCATGCTTAGAGGTGTTCGATAGGTAGAACTCGGGAACTCGTCATGGCCCATTGGTTTGGGTCGTGACACGGTCATTACAAATATAATCCGGTTATAAGTCCGGAGTCGAAACCCACGGAGAATTAACCTACTAATCACAACTACTAGTTTCACAAGAATTCAAGTAATCAACCTTCAGAAATATTAAATAATGGCTTGAGTGTTTACTACTAAGAGCAAAGTATTTAGAAAGGTGTAATTTTATTACTAACAAAGCAAATGTTGTAGACAAGATTGGAAAAGTCTAGGGTTACGATTTTCCCTATTGTCAGAATCTCCTATGCTACGTTTTCTATAAATTCGCCCAAATATTCTCTACCGATCGTGGGTACTTTGGTTATTGTAGCTCTCTCTCGAACAACTATCACAATTTACTAGACGTATTCTCTTGAACTACGCTGACTGGTACTAATTCACCGCTCACTATGATCACACCAAGGTTTTGTTATCTCTAATTCCGCCTTTAAACCCTCCGTATTGATCTCTTAAATACGTTAGGAGTGGTATTTTTCAACAACTACCTAAATGCGTACTCTCTCTCTCTCTCTCTCTCTCTCTCTCTCTCTCTCTCTCGCGCGCGCGCAGTACACACTAAATAGGCACAGTCAATTGAGGGCCCTTCAATCAATAATAACAATAATATAGTTGAACAAGTAGAGAAAAATAAATAGAAAATTTATATTAAACGCAGTGGAAAAATCATCCTTCAATAGGTTTCATCAAACCCTAGATGAGAATTTAGCTATTCATAGTTGTTTGCACAAATACAAGACTAGAATTCGTAGCAATAGAAAATAGGAAGAAAGAGGAAAAATTGTGAAGTGGAATTCTTCTCCTTGCTCCAAGCGTGTTCTTACCTCTACAAAGTCTTCTCTCCTTCCAAAGTGGTATCTACCTCAAAAGTACGTTTTAGGATGTATTTATAGCGACTAGGATTTGTATGGGGCGAATTTTCCTTCTTCTATTTCGGATTGGAAAAGTTGATTTCTTCTGCTCCGGTCCCTGTCTGGCGAAGTGAACCTCGCTTCGGTGTCCAGGACTTTTCTGGTTTCTTCTGCTCCGGTCTAGCGAAGTGAACCTCGCTTCGATGTCCGAGACTTTTCTTTTCAACTCTTTTTCACCAATGTTTCTCCTATTTGATCTTTTTCCGCATCAGTTTATTCCTACACATAAGAAATACATAATGAGCGTATTTTCACTTCAAAAGCGGTGTGAACTCCGGCCACTCACACAAGAAATCACACACACACTCCAAACATGCACTTTTCACCTTTTATCAGTAAATACAGGCAAATTTTGCAAAAATAAAATTAATTCTTTCTTGATTATGTAAATGTACACCTATTTTGGACCAAAATAAAAAGGTAAAATGGTCACTTATTGTGAACCAGAAGGAGTACATAACAATTATTTGTAAAAAAAAAAGTGATTAAACTTTGCATAGGTATTTAATGATGCTCATAATTATTAAACGAAAGTGATGGAAATAAATTATCTATATCTATACTATATTAAAAGCACGAAGGCCCTTAGAGAAATGTCGTTCGCCTTTTTTACCCTTTAAAAATAACTTTCACATTAGACAAGTTGTAATTTAATTATTCTAGGATTTTAAAATCAAATAAAAATTTTGGTTATTAAATCTTTCCTTATTTGAACTATGTAGAAACTCATACTATTTAGAACTATTGAAATTTACTATAAATAAGAAACTTTGACTTTTCTAGATCTTTTTACCCATAGAAAAATATGTACTCCAAAATTTAAGGAAAAAAAACTAATTTGAATTAAACTATAATTCCTTTAAAATGCGCAAGAAAGAAATTGTATTTACTTTTGCCTTTGAAATATGTTCGTTTCTGACAACCAAGCGGTAGCCAAGAGTCTCTAACAAATTTTATTATTAATTTGATTCTTTTGAAATAATTCTTTAGAAAAAATGTCATAAATGTAATAAAAAAGAAAATTATCTTTTTAAGAAGGAACAAAATTGCCTTAAAATATTTAGCAATTCCTAATTTAAATAAAAAGAAATATATGGAGTATAATTATAATTTTATCTAATATGAATTATGAAATACACTTTGATTTACATGGTTAAAAGAAAAATGGAACATTCGTAAAATTCTAATGTAAATAAAAAAAAGACAAAAAGATACCCTAAAATTCCTACCATAAACAAATGAAAAAAAAAGTTTTCAAGAAGGAATCAAATTGTCTTTCAGTTCTAAAATTTAGGTTAAGTAAAAGAGAAAAATATCTTTTCAAGAAGGAATCAATTATTTGCAATTTCAAATTCTCGGCAACTTTGCTACTTATCAAACAAAAACTTATGAATGATTTATTTACCTTTTAAATTACTCTTAACATTTTGAATTTTACAAATGTTATGTTTTTATATAGAACATATAATTTAATTATTTATTTTTTTGAAAGTGATAAGTTCATATAATTCAATGTAAGAAATGGACCATTCTTGCTTCTTTAGAAAATTATAGTTAATGTGTCTTTGTTTCCAAAACCAAGAATATTATAACACAAACAATTATTTATTGATGAACATATCTTTCTGTAACTTTGATAGATCATATTATCCTTCAATGATGTACTATTTTTTCAAAACATTATACATACAAAATTATAAAATTATTTAATAATGAATAATAGATAAAACTATAGCATCTTCATGGTTCCTTATAATTGCGATATCTCTTTATTGTTCATTTTCTTAAAATAATACAAGCTTGTCATACTCAGCTTAATCTTTTAAGTTATTTCCTATAAAGAAGTTTAGAGGTTACAGACTACTTACATATTGTCATGCTTAATGCTAATACAAATTAACATATTGTGCTTATCTGAGCTTTTAAACTAAATACAAAGCCCATGTATCGAAATCCAATAAGACATATCAGGAATTTGTGGGGTGACATTTCTTTTCTTATAGAATTATTTATAAATTAACATTCATATTTTTAGGAAATTAACTATTTCCTTTAGACTGGTTATATTAAAAGCACGAAGGTCCTTAGCAAAATGTCGTTCGTGTTTTTTACCCCTTTAAAATAGAGTTCACACTGGACAAAATAGTTATTTAATTATCTTCCTATTATAGTATTAATCATTCAATTTACTTTTTTAATATTTAGAAATACTCATTTAATTACTTTTCTATTTAGGACCTTGATTTAGAAAAGTGAAAAACACATTTCTAAAATACCTACCATAAATAAATGAGAAAAGTACATTTCAGAGAAGGGACTAAAATATCTTCAATTCCTAAAATCTTAAGTTAATTAAAAGAAAATATATATTTCAAGAAGAAATCAAATTATTTTAAATTTTACACGTGTCTATCATATTAATCAATAAAAATATATACATAAAGAATAAATTTATTCTGCATGTACCCCCATACACTCTTATAATCTAGGTAAACCGATCTATATTTCAGTAATTTTTGTAGGCCGTCAGACACTCCCAATTTAATCCCTTTTTTTTTTGAGTCTTATGTTTCTTTTCATTTCAAAAATTTTCATTTAACTCTAACTTATGCACCACATGAGAAAGTAGGAACACTCTAAAAGAACTCATTCCGCCTAATGCCTTCCTAAATAATTATATTTATGGATTACATAATTATATATATAGATCAAAGTAAAAATATAACATTTCAAAATTTAACATGAAAATAGAAAGTAAAAAAAAAGGAAAAAATAGATTCTACGTTTTTGTTTGACAAAGTTGCCGAACACTAAAAACTAATAAATATTAATAAAGCGAATGGAAGCCCTTGTCCGGCGTGCTTTTCTTATGCCCACCCCACCCTCAAAAAAGAGAACAACAAAAATAAAAAATAAAAAGCCGATTCATATTTTGGTCGTTGATCTACAATTACGAATTGGATTTCCAAGTTTACGTTTTACCATTTAATATACGGAAAAGGGCCAAAATTGTCCATAAACTATTGAAAATAGAATAATTATGTCATCCGTTTGCTATTGGGCACAAAATACCCTTACAGTTAGTCAAGTGGAGCATTTATAACCCTCTCCACTAATAGACTCCACATCAACTATAAATTCACTTTAAAAAGATTTTTTTTGCTGGAGTTCCACATCATATTTGACTATTTGTTTTCATCAAAGAAAATTAATGAAATCTAAATTACTCATGTCTTTTCTCATTTTCAACAATCACCGGATAAAAATGCCTTAATCAGCAAATCGTATCAAAGAATCAATTATGCTCCTCATTATTCTCATATTTGTTTATTCATCATTAACCCATCAATCTTCCATAAACATTGTCGAAATATCCATCCCAGAGTTCAACTTCATTGTATTACAACATGTACTACCTGGAGAGATTAACATAGAAAATGAGAGATTTATTGGTGTTAGGGATTTAATTCGATTTTTTTTTACATTTATTTTGTTTAATCCTTTTGCAATTTTCTCCAATTTTTAATTTTCAAGCCTCTATCTCATCTCTCTTCCTGTTTTGAAACCGTTCGCAGAGGATCAGATCTAGACTTGGGTTTTTCTATACAAGTTTTTTCGGGTTTTTCTATACAGATTTCTGAAAGAAAAAAAAAGCATACAAGGAAATAATGGACTACTAGAGGAGTTTCCGTTGAAGTCTGATGGGGCTCGCTGGTTGGATTTTTCGGGATAAAAGTCTGCTACATAAGGAGTGGTGATGATTGATGAAGAAGTGAAAAATGTGGAGAGGGAGGTGTCGGCCAGATGTTCTTGATATTGGAGAATTAATAAATTATATGGAGGGTATTGTTTTCCAAGCGGGAGCTCCAATCGTCAAAGAAAATACTTTTGAAAGTAAATCTATAGCTAATGTAGAGTATGTTAGTGGAGAGGAGTATATGTGCTCCACTTGACCAACGGTGATGGTATTTTTGTGCCTAATAGCAAACGGAAGGCATAACTGTTCTATTTTTAACAGTTTAGGGGCAATTTTGACCCTTTCCCCTTTAATATAATTTCTGTGCACAGACCACCACCAACTGATCATATAATATGACCATAATAAGATATTCTTTCTGCTCGTTTATGTGAAATGCAAAAACCATGTTTATAAAATTGCAAACAACTAGTAACGTTTTCGTTGTCTAACGCGGCGTAACATTTATAATGATCGAAATTTAGGATGCCTAAGTTGTGTCATTTTTACATTTTTCGCTTTACATGAGTTGTTTTACTTCTAAAATCCACGTCATAAAACTATAACACAAACCTTCTTTAGACTTGATGCTATTAGGAAATGGGAGATGAACATAGAAAATTGACAATGTCTATGGTCTATGAAGTCCTTTTATGTATAGCATACCAATATATATGTAGCGAACCATTGCTAATTAATTATCAATATACTGACTTGTCGTAGTTTATTAGTTTATAGACAGTACTAAAGAAGTATTGCTTATTCACGTTTTTAATTGCCAGTCCTCGTCTTGGTCCCTTGACCATTAGCCATCGCCTTGGACTCATCTTGCTCCATAGGTAATATCATATTCTAAATTCAACCTCATACATATATATATATATATATATATATATATATATATATATATATTGTGTGTGTGTGTGTGTGTGTGTGTGTGT
>AWOL01S0093858.1:0-12673 GCA_000715115.1 Nicotiana otophora | reverse complement strand
ACAAATATGTCTTCCCAGACTTCCTTCTTTCTCGACCTCTCTAGGCCGGCCACTCTTGTATCACCCCCTTTACCATCATCTCGAATGTTATCATCATCATCCACTACGACTGGTTCAGCGGGAGTGTGTGTAGAGGAGGGTTCTGAACCCTGGCTGCCTCCATCCGAACCCTCAGAAGAGCTTGCTGAGGTGGAGGGTTCATTTCGGAGTTGGTATCTCCCAGGGAACTATGGTGGTTGAGATTGGGCCTCAGGTTGTTCCTCCACTGAGTGACCCTCGGAAGCTTCCCTAGGCGGGATATAAGAACTTGATTCTGAGGGCTATGTGGCCCTACCTCTCCCAGTGGTTGGCTTCTTTGATATTTCTTTCTTCTGCACTGCAAGAGGTTGAGTACCCCTGCCTCGACTTCGGAAGGGTTCACCCCTCCCTTTAGAAGTATCACCATGACCTCTTGATCGAACCATTGTCTGTAATACAAAGCAATATGAGTTAGTTAAAGTTCAGAAGCAGGCTAAAACAAGTTACAGACAAAATAGTATGCAGAGGTGAAAGTGTGATCCGCACAATTTTGAGTGCGGACGTAGACTGCCTTGTACGAACAGCACACTTTTGAAGTGCAGCCGCACAATTAAAGTGCAGACCGCACAATTGTGAGTACGGCCGCACAATTTAAGGCTCAGTAATACCAGTTCTCTGAAGTTTGGATCTATGGTCGCATAAATCTTTCTGCGGACCGCACAATTTTGAGTGCGGTCCGCACATTGAATGCACAGACTTCCCCTAAAACTAAGGATATGCGGACCGCATAATTTCATGTGCGACCGCAAAATTCAAAATTAGACCACACTGAACTTAAGCTTTTCAATGTTTTGCATAATTTAGACATGGTATTGGCAAATTAGACATGATACATGATTTAACCAATATAACACCCCGAAAAATTTTGAAGTACTTAAGTGTAAAGCCCGGTAAAGTTTGCAAAAAAAATAATATTTCATGGTCCCGGACTAGGCTTACGTGTTTGAGGTCGCGGCTTGGACTTTTTGGGTTGAACAATGCACCAGAAAGTAAAGGAAACTTTTCGGTGGAAAAGTGCATTTCTGCGGTCCATTATGTGACCGCAGAACCATTCTGCGGACCGCATAATGGCCGCAGAGTGAGGCAGTTAATTGGGTCAGTTGGAAGTAACTATGCGGTCGACTATGCGCCCGCATAACTGTTATGCGGTGCATTATGCGATCGCATGACAGTTATGCGGACCGTATAGTGACCGCATACACAGGCAGTTCTTTTGGCTATTTTGTAACCAATTATGCGGTCCGCATATCGGTTATGCGATCGCATACCTTGTTCCGAAGCTCCATTTTTGGGTTTTTAAAACCCAACCCTATTTCGTTAAATACACTCTTTGGGCCATTTTTGAGACATAATGTGATATTTTAGAGTGAGAGAGAGTGCCCTAGAGTGAGAAGGTGTTCTTCAATAATTTTTCTTCAATTCTTGATCAAGTTTTGGAAGATTAAGAAGGGAAGCTTACTAGGTCTTCATCCTAGAGGTAAGATTCTACACCCTAAACCCTAATTTCGAAATTTTCTGAAAATGGGTAACTAGCAAGATAAATTTCTGGGCATGAGAGTTGTTTATTTTACATGCATGTGTTATCAAAGGGTGTAGGAAGATTGTTGAGCTAAAAATGGTAAAGATTGGGTTGTGGGATGATGAAATCCTTCATAAAAAGGACATTGAAACCTTATGCACACCTAGTGTTTGATAAAATGCTCAAGTGAGCTAGAACCATGATCATCTTCCTAATTTTGATTCAATTTGTTATATTTCTAAAATAGATTGAAGTAGCTAAGAATTCCGGAATGTTTTAGAGTGTAAGGAAACTAAAGTGAGGTATGTTGGCTAAACTCTTCTCTTAGAATTGAATCCCACGATATTCATGTAAATTATGTAAGTCCCGAGTGATTCATTATGAAACTGGCTATTCCGAGTAAGATTGGGTTTAAAGAAATATGTTCAACAAGCATCCCGAATGCTTTATTCATATTATGCTACCAATTGAGGATGTGTTAAAATATGGGCTGTGCATTAATAATATTTCGACTTTAAGTCAAGTTCAAATGAAGGCTATTATGCCAAATTTTGTGAAATATCTCTATGTGCATTAGACTCTAAATTGCTCACATGTGTACTACACACTTTGATTTGAATTGTGTTTGTTGTTGATGATGAGGATGATATTTGAAATTGATAATGTGAGCATGAAATACTGAATATGGCCAACGTGCCAAGAATGATCTTATAATTATGGCCACTAGTGCCAATGAAATGAAAAGATGTAAAAGTATTATGAAATGCGATGATTGATATAAAAAGGTTGATGTCTCAAATAAGACGGCCTAGCCGATCGGGTCGTGATCGGACACCATGCCGCACACATGGTGGTGATTGTGCTGGAAATTGTAATTGAAATGGTAATTGTGGTTGATGTCCCTAATGGATAGCCTAGCCGATCGGGTCGTGATCGGACTCCGTGTTAAAGACGGTGGTATTGATATTGAGAGAAATTGTGGTTGATGCCTCTAATGAGATGGCCTAGCCGATCGGGTCGTGATCGGACTCCGTGCTGAGAGTACGATGGTACTGGTTTAGTGAATAATGGTATTATATACAATGGTATATCGATACTAAAAATCTCCCAATGTGAGATATGGAGATTAATTTGAACATTGTCTTGATCCTAAATTGAGGTTTGATGTTGATTAAGTCTTTCATTGATATTATGATAATCTTATTTGTATTATTTATCATTCTATTGAGAGGGTGTTTAGTTATACATAATAGTGCTATTCGACGGTACTAACATCCCTTTTGTCGGGGGCGCTGTATCTTTAAATGGATGCAGGTAGTTCCACAGCAGGAGATATTGATCAGTGATAGCAGTGCACCTTCTTCCCAGCTTACTTGGTGAGCCCCACTTCATTCCGAGGTCATGAATCATTTGTACTTTGTGTATTCTATTTGACGTATAGTCGGGGCCTTGTTGCCGTCATTATCATTATACTCTTCTTTATCTATAGAGGCTCTGTAGACATAGTGTGGGTTGTGTATTGGTGTTGGAAAAGACAAACTATGCTATGTTGTAGTTGTATTACTTTTCCATTTGAGATTTTAAAAATGGTGAAACTTATGGTAAGAAATTGGTAATTGCGGACATGACCACTTTATTATTTAATTAAGGAAAACATATATTCTCTTTATTCATGAATGAGTTTAGGTAGAAGGAATCTAACAGGCTTGCTCGGTCGGGCTCACTCGGTTGAGCGTTGGTCGCGCTCCTCGGTTTTGGAGCGTAACACCCAACCCCCAATGAATATATATGAAATTACCCACACAATTTTAAGCACACATGATGATCATCTGACATTTGGGCCTAAAAATAACTCTACTAATTAAGAACAAAAACTATGAAAATTTGGAAATATTTAAACACAAATTGAACATATTAGTGATGAAGGATGCAGGGAAGAATATAGGACGAAGAAATTAGTGTGATGTTGAAATAATTTTTGTGAATTGTGCTTGCCTAGGTGCCAAGAGTTCAAAGTGTGTAAAGTTTGGAACAGTGAGAGGAGGGCCTATTTATAGGTTGAAAATGTGCAGCTGAGTGCAGCCGCACAATTTTGTGTGCGGTCCGCACTCTGTACCTGGTCCCTCTGAAGATCTGCGGTCCGCACAAAATTGGGTGTGGCCGCAAATATTTGTGTGGGACGCACAATTCCAAGTGCGGCCGCAGATTGGCCATTTCTCTACAATTGCAAACTTTAGAGAGTTTGCATTTTTGGGTCTTCAGTTGTGCGGCCGCCCAAAGAATTGTGCGGCTGCAGACTCCTTTCTGTTGTGGCATGCAAGATTGTGCGGTCCGCACTTTTTCAACACTTAGCCATTCTTTCGAGCACAGTTCCTGCAAAGCACACTCATTCCTACAATTCACTTCAAAACTAGTTAGCATAAAACAAAACCTATCTAAAAAGAAGAAAAATAAGAATAAAAAGAAACATGGGTTGCCTCCTAAGAAGCGTGTGATTTAACGTCACGGCACGATGCAGATTACCATCAATCACCTGAAATGAATTAATGCCACGACATGGCCATCATCAAATTTTCCAAGATAATGCTTCACCCAGTGACCATTGACTCTAAACACGTCATCATTTTTATTCTTCAAGTCTAATGCACCAAAAGGTGTCACACTCACAACTTCAAACGGGCCACTCCATTTAGACTTCAACTTTCCCGGAAACATCCGTAACTGAGAATTGAACAATAACACAAGATTACCTTCTTTGAACTCCTTGTTCCGAATGTACTTGTCATGGAGGTACTTCATCTTCTCCTTGTATAAGGAAGAACTTGTATATGCATGGTACCGAAATTCATCAAGCTCATTCAATTGTGCCACCCTTAAGTTGGCGGCGACATCCCACTAAAGATTTAGCTTCTTCAAAGCCCACATAGCCTTGTGCTCAAGTTCCCACTGGAAGGTGACAAGCTTTCCCGAACACCAACCGGTATGGAGACATCCCAATCGGTGTTTTGTAAGCCATCCTATAAGCCCATAGAGCATAATCAAGTTTCTTCGACCAATCCGTCCGGTTGGCATTCACGGTCTTTGACAAAATACTCTTGATCTCCCGGTTGGAGACTTCCACTTGTCCGCTTGCTTGAGGATGATAGAGGGTCGATACTTTGTGAGTGACACCATACTTGGTGAGTAAGGTATCAAAAGCTTTGTTGGAAAAGTGTGATCCCCCATCACTTATAATGGCCCTTAGAATGCCAAATCTTGTAAAGATATTCTTTTTCAAAAATGCCACCACACTTCGAGCTTCATTGTTGGGTAGAGAAACGGCCTCAACCCACTTTGACACATAGTCCACAGTTACCAAAATGTAGGTGTTCTCACAAGAGCTTACGAACGTCCCTATGAAATCAATACCCCACACATCAAAAATATCAATTTCCAAGATCGTGGTGAGGGGAATCTCATTTTTATTTTTGAAATTCCACCAGCCCTTTGACATTCATCACAACGCTTGACTAGATCACTTGCGTCTTTGTAGAGAGTAGGCCAATAGAATACACAACTCAACACTTTCGCCGCCGTTCTCGCTCCACCATGGTGACCATCATATGGTGAAGAGTGGCAAGCCTCAAGAATTTCCACTTGTTCTTCCTCCGGCACACATCGTCGAATCACACCATCGGTACAAATTCGGAAGAGATACGGTTCATCCCAATAATAGTCAAGGCAATCCCGTTTGAGCTTCTTACTTTGGTTTGAAGAGAACTCATTCGGTACAATACCACTCACAAGATAATTTGCTAAGTCGGTGAACCATGGAATCTCGGTCATTGAAATGGCTAGAAGTTGCTCTTCGGGGAAGGAGTCATTAATCTCAAGGCCGTCATGTGGCCTCCCCTCCTCCTGCATGCGAGACAAGTGGTCCGCCACTTGGTTTTCACTGCCTTTGCAGTCTTGGATTTCGGGATCGAACTCTTGCAATAAAATCACACATCTCATTAACCGCGCCTTTGAATCTTTCTTGCTCATTAGGTATCGAAGTGCCACATGATCGGTGTGGACAATCACCTTTGTACCCATCAAGTACGGGCGAAAATTCTCCATAGCAAAGACAATAGCAAGGAGCTCTTTTTCGGTCATCGTGTAATTGAATTGGACATCGTTCATGGTCTTACTAGCATAGTAGACCGGATGGAGGATTTTGTTGATACGTTGCACCAAAACTGCTCCGATCGCCATATCACTTGCGTCACACATGAGCTCAAAAGTCAAGCTCCAATCCGGTGCGGTGATAATAGGAGTAGTAGTCTATTTGAACTTGAGAAATTTGTACGTCTTCATGCAATCCTCATTGAAATGGAATTTGGCATCCTTCTCCAAAAGCTTACACAGGGGTTTTACCACTTTGGAAAAATCCTTGATGAAATGGTGATAGAACCCCGCATGACCCAAGAATCTCCTCACTCCCTTCACGGATGTAGGGGTGGGAGTTTAGAAATCACCTATATTTTGGCCTTGTCGACCTCAATACCATTCTTTGAAATTTTGTGGCCAAGGACAATGCCTTCCTCGACTATAAAGTGACAATTCTCCCAATTGAGCATCAAGTTTGTCTCCTCACATCTTGCCAAGACCTTATACAAGTTTTTCAAGAAATCATTAAAGGAACCACAGAAAAATCATCCATGAAGACCTCAAGAAAATTCTCCACCATGTTAGTAAAGATATCCATCATACACCGTTGAAAAGTCACTGGTGCATTTCATAAACCAAATGGCATTTGCGAGAATGCGAAAGTACCATAGGAACATGTGAAAGTAGTCTTCTCTTGATCCTCCGGAGCAATAAGAATTTGATTGTAGCCGGAATACCCATCAAGGAAACAATAGAAAGCACGGTCGGCCAACCTATCAAGCATTTGATCAAGGAAGGGAAGTGGGAAATGATCCTTCCTTGTGACTTTGTTGAGCTTGCGATAGTCCATACACACTCTCCACCCGGTCACCGTTCTTGTAGGAATCAACTCATTCTTATCATTGGTGACCATCGTCATACCCCCTTTCTTTGGGACACATTGCACCGGAGAGGTCCACGAACTATCGGAAATGGGGTAAACAATCCCGGCATCCAACCACTTTATGATCTCCTTTTTGACCACCTCTTGTATTGCTTCATTTAGTCTTTTTTGATGTTCAACAGAGGGTTTAGCATCCTCTTCCAAAATAATCCTGTGCATGCAAAAGGCGGGGCTTATACCATGAATATCCTCCAATGTCCATCTGATAGCTTTCTTCCTCTTTTGTAGCACCGCCAAAGTAGAGTCTAACTGCACGTTAGTCAAACAAGAGGAAAGAATAATCGGTAAAGTAGAACACGGGTCAAGGAACTCATACCTGAGATGTGGAGGCAATGGCTTTAACTCCAAAGTAGGAGGCTCCTCGATTGAGGGCTTTATTGGAAGAGTCTTCCGGTTTTCAAGATCTAATGACAATTTGCGGGGTTCATAAGTGTAAGACCCCATTCCTTGCAATGCATTCACACATTCCACATAGCCATCCTTCTCATCATCATCAAGGTTGAGCAAAACGACCTCCAAAGTATCATCCACATTCATCATGGCACTAGTATCATCAATAATCACATTGGTCACCAAGTCCACAAACAAAGAAACTTCATTGCTATTCGGTTGCCTCATAGATTTGCACATATGGAAAACTACTTTTTCATCACCCACCCGGAATGTGAGCTCACCGGCTTCCATATCAACAAGAGCCTTCCCCGTAGCAAGGAAAGGCCTTCCTAGAATAATAAGCACCTCATAGTCTACTTCACAATCAAGAATCACAAAGTCTGCCAGGAGGATGAATTTATCAACACGAACCAACACATCATCAATAATACCCAATGGTCTCTTCATAGTACGATCTGCCATTTGTAACCTCATAGATGTGGGTCTTGGTTGCTCAATTACCAAAGTCTTGAAAATTGAATAGGGCATCAAATTGATACTTGTCCCAAGATCATAAAGAGCTTTTTCAAAGTCGGCGCTTCCAATAGTACAAGAAATTGTGAAAGCGCCGGGATCTTCCAATTTAAGAGCCATTGAGTGCACAATTGCGCTCACTTGATGTGTCATCTTTATAGTCTCACAATTCATCGACCTTTTCTTTGTCACCAAATCCTTCATGAACTTTGCATACCGGGCATTTGCTCCAAAGCCTCAACCAAAGGCACATTAATAGATAAGCTCTTCATCATGTCAATGAACTTTTTGAATTGGTTCTTGCCATTTTTCTTGGCAAGCCTTTGAGGGTAGAGAGGAGGAGGCCTTGGCATTGGTGCCTTAGCCTTTTGCACTACCGATTCTGATATGTCAACAATGTGTTCCCTAGACGGGTTCACTTCTTCTTGAGTCTCCTCCACATTTTCATCAATATCAATTCTTACTTCATCATTGTCTTGCACCAAATTATTTGGAATCTCATCTTCTTGAATCACTTGTTCATCATCCATAATTTTTCTTTGACTTGAGATGGTTGTATCCCCACCTTTTCCACTCCTTGTAGTTACGACCATGGCATGTCCCGTGTTGTTCCCACCCTTTGGGTTCACCACCGTGTCATTTGGTAGTTCCCCCATAGGATGAGTGTTCAAAGCTTGCGATATTTTCCCTAATGGAACTTCCAAATTGCGAATTGAAGTGTTGTGAGAGGTTAGTTGAGCATCGGAGTCGGCATTCTTCTCCATCATTTGTTTAAACATATTCTCAATTCTCCCCATCTCATTGTTGGAAGAGCTTAGACCCTGGTTGTTGATACATATTCTCAATAAGGAGGCGGGTTGCTCGGCTGTTGATACATTAGGGGCCTTTGAAATCCCGACCCCCGATTTCCTTGGTTATTGTTCCATCCCCCTTGGTTGTTGCCTCCCCAATATCCTTGACTATCTCCACTCCAATTGCCTTGGTTATTTTGACCATTCCAATTTCCTTAATTATTTTGATTGTTCCAATTTCCTTGATTATCATAGGGTCACCTTTGTTGTTGATTCGGGCCTTGAGAGTTGTTTATTTGCCCTTGGAAGTTGTTCATATATTGTACTTCCTCCTCTTGGTCATTGTAAGATTTATTATGATCGAACCTACTATCTTCTTTCATATAATATTCCGCACGGTTTTGCACTTGAGGACACTTTTGCCTTCTCTTGTTTACCATCATACTGACACCCTGCATTGCATTTACTTGCTTATGACCTTGAACTTGTTAAAGTTGAGCTTTGGCTAATTGATTCATTGTAGTGGTCAACTCGGCAATTGCTTGTCCATGTTCATGCAATTCTTTATGTAGGTGAATTACATTTGGATCACCTTGAGGAACATTTGCTCTACTTGGCCATGCCGATGAAGTATCCACCATTTCATCTAAGATCTCACAAGCTTCGGCATATGGTGTTGTCATGAAATTTCCACCGGCAAGTTGGTTGACCATGCATTGATTGGTAGTATTGATTCCCCTATAGAAATTTTGTTAAATCATGGCCTCCGTCATGTCATTGTTCGGGCACTCTTTCACCATAGTTCGGTACATATCTCATGCAAAGGCTCATTGGGTTCTTGTTTGAATGCTAGAATCTTGTCTCTAAGAGTAGTCATATGCTCGGGAGAAAAGAAATTGGCAATGAATTTCTCTCCCATGTATGGATGGAATGGTTTGGAAACCTTTCTAACCAATCCAAGGCTTTCCCCCGTAGTGAAAAAGGAAATAGCCTCAACCTTAAAGCATCCTCGGAGACGTTTGTTTGTTTACTCCCCCAGCAAGTGTCCACAAATCCTTTCAAGTGTTTGTACGCATTTTGATTCGAAGCCCCGTTGAAGAATCATCGTTGCTCTAGCAATGTGAGCATAACATTGTGATTTGAAATTTGCCCGCCCTAATGCGGGGCGGCACTATGGCACTTGCATACCCTTCATTCGGCAACACCCGGTGTGGATCCACTCTTGACGGAGGTGGGGTGGAACGGGAATGTTGTCTTGAGGGGTCGGCCTCGTCTATTTGCTTGAGGTTCAGGAGGAACCTCTTCAACTTGGTCATCTTTCACGTCCACATCCCCCAAAAGCATGTTTCTGAGAGGATCATTATTGTTGAGAGATATTGTTTCACCTAAAATTGTTTCACCAAAAATATTAGTAACATGGAAGGAAAAGAAGATAATTCACACACAATCAAATATATAGCTAAATCCGTTTTTTACACTCCCTGGCAACAACGCCAAAAATTGATCTCGCCCAAGTCACACCTCAAATTGGGGTTGTGAAGCGGTCAATTACAATAATAATACCCTACTAGAAGTCGGTATCAAATCCACAGGGAGCATAGATGGGATTAGTGGTATGTATTTGATCTAAGCCCGTGAATTGTCTAAGTTGCACTTCCACAAACTTTGTTTTGATTTTACTTCTAAAATTATACTAAGGATTTCAATTGAAAAATATAAAACTAGGGTTGTTGTTTCCACCTAGGTGTTTGCCTAACGGGTTGTGGGCTTTAGAGCGAGTTTCGTTGGTTGGGGTGTATTATAGAAATCAACACTCAAATACTCACTCAGTACTTCTCGGTAAGAGAGTGTTTTGCCCAATTTGGATTTCTCAAGTCCAAATAGGTATTGAACTAAACAATTGACAAATTGCTCAAGTCGGGTTTTGCTATCTCTAGATTCAACTCTTTAATTGGGACTATCAATCTTGTGATTTCATCGCAAACTCTTGTTATCCAAGTTTTCCTAGACTAAGTCTCTCTTTCTCAAGTAGAGACCAAATCAAATAGGCTTGAACCAATATTTGCAACCATTAATTCTACAGTTATAGCAAGAACTAGGCTAAATAATACACATCCAACCATAAACAAGCCTTAAATCAAACACCCATTAGGTTCCCACACTTGGGTTGGGTCACAACCCTAGTTAGAAATTTAGCTACTCATAGTGGNGTATTGAACTAAACAATTGACAAATTGCTCAAGTAATGGTTTTACTATCTCTAGGTTCAACCCTTTAATTGGGACTATCAATCTTGTGATTTCATCCTAAAATCTTGTTATCCAAGTTTTCCTAGACTAAGTCTCTCTTTCTCAAGTAGAGACCAAATCAAATAGGCTTGAACCAATATTTGCAACCATTAATTCTACAGTTATAGCAAGAACTAGGCTAAATAATACACATCCAACCATAAACAAGCCTTAAATCAAACACCCATTAGGTTCCCACACTTGGGTTGGGTCACAACCCTAGTTAGAAATTTAGCTACTCATAGTGGGTAATGAAGAAAATAAAGAAGAAAAGATGATAAAACTCATATTGAAAGATAAATAGACGAAAATCCAATGTAAAATCAACAAGATGAGCCAAAGTTGCCTAAAGAAGTAAAGAAAAATGGCTACAGACTTTCTGGTATTCAAAACTTGATCTAATTTCGTGAAAGTAGTCTATTTATACAAAGCTAGAATTTTCGAATAAAATTGCCCTTTAGGAGGTTCTGCGGCAGCAAAATTCCGTGTGTGGTCTGTACTTTGCTGCAGCTCTTGACAGGAGTGGTTTCTGCAGCCGCACAATTCTGAACTGCCGCCGCACTTCTTGAGTTCTGCGGACCGCACAATTTTGGGTGCGGTCGTACATTTGATTTCTGCTGCCGCACAATTATAGTGCGGTCCGCATATTTTGATTGTCTTGATTTCCCAACTCTCTGAACCTTGACTTCTGCGGCGGCATAATTATTGTACGGTCCGCACTTTGCATTGCAGCACTGTCAAATTTTCTTCTTGTTCAGCGGCCGCAGACAGAATTCTGCGGTCCGCACTTTAGCCTTTTTGCTTGATTTTTGTCCTTGTTCATAATCACCTCTTGAGTTGAATTTCATCACTTTGGCTCATTGTAAGTAAGCATATTTTATTAGTTTTCGGGAATACCTTTAAGCATTTTTGAACTAAAACGAAAGTCAAAAGGCGCAAATAAGTAATCAGAATCCCCACTTATCAAAATATAAGACATTTAGAGAAATTACCAAGGCATTGTTATGCGATAACAGCAGTCCATCAGCATCTTCTTCCGTAAAAGTGATGTCATCTTCAGCAACTTCCTGGAGTCTTTTGTTGTGGGTCACTGGTACTTTAGTCTTTTATGCCACCGAAAATGTAACCCCGTTGATCTCGTTCTTCCCGAAAATCATGTTGATCGTCAAGCGTGGGTGATCTTCTCCTACTTTTGAAGGCTCGGCATTATCATGATTATGACCATAGTCGTTCAGCAATGTCGCTTAAAAATTCCCTGAGATGGCCATTTTTTAGCAATGTCGCCACCTCTTCGCGCAGATGCCGGTAGTCCCCAGTCCGGTGACCATTTGTCCTGTGGTATTGGCACCACAAACTAGGATCCCTCTGGCCGGGATCAGATCTTATTGGCTTCGGGAACCTCACTTCTTTAATGTTCCTCATAGCTGATTCTAGCTCCACTACGCTGACGTTGAAGTTGTATTCAGAGAGTCTAGGGTAGGAAGAATATGACGTTTCTTTATTCTGCAATGACCTGTTTTTCGGCCGCGATCTGTTCTCCCATCGGTAGCGAATCTATCCGTCGACTGGAAACCTCTACCACGTCCTTCGGCCCGTTCATAGGGCAACAATTGACTCCTCGAAGACCATCGGTCTGTATCGAAATCGTCTTTCGATTCTCTTTATTCTTCTCTCGGTCTCGACCTTTAATCGACGTCGGGAAACCGAGCTGATCATCTTTAATCCTTATTTTCGACTCTTACCGACTATGAACATCCGCCCAAGTTGTTGCCTGGAACTCGAGCAATCTTTCTTTCAACTTCCGGAAAGCGTCAGAACTTCTCGGATTCAGACCTTTGGTGAATGCTTCAGCCGTCCATTAGTCCGAAATGGCTGGTAGCAACATCCTTTCCTTTTAGAACATGGTTACGAACTCTCGTAGCAACTCGGATTCTCCTTGCGCAATTTTGAATATATAGGCCTTTCGGGCTTGTACTTTTATGGCCTCGGCATGGGCCTTGATGAAAGAATCTGCGAGCAT
>AWOL01S0093848.1:13964-29584 GCA_000715115.1 Nicotiana otophora | reverse complement strand
AAAGACCTTCCCGTGTGAAACAACCTCTGGACGGCTCAAATCTAGCCAAAATAACATGATATCCTAAATAAAAGACATAGGAAATAATTCCGGATAATTAAGTTTCGAGCTTTAATGAAAAATAAAAGTCAACCTCGGTCCCGCACCTCAAAACCCCAATCGAAAACATGAAAATATCCTCCAAAATCGCCTAAACCCGAGTTTTCTAACTCAAAAAGTGATAAAATAACAAAATCCCTCGAAATAGAGTACCTATTATTATGCCCAGGTGTTTACTCATCGCGATTGCGGAAATTCCTTCACGATCGCGAAGACAAAACTCACCCAACTACCCAAAACGTTCTTCGTGAATGCGATGCTCCGGTCGCCAACACGACTCACAATCTCCAGCAACCTACGTAAGCGTGGTGCCTCTCATACGAATGCAGAAAATCTTCCGATGCCCCTTCCAGCTATCCTTATATACGATCGCGGAACCTTGCATGTGACCGCGAAGGCAAAAAGTTTTCCAAGCTTCGCGAACATGGTCGTATCTTTGCGACAGCGAAAAACAAATTGCCTGCTGCCAAAATCTCTTTTCTCGAACGCGACTCCTTAGTCGCGATAGCGATGAAGAACACCAGATCTCAGTTGACAGCAACTCAAAACAAGGAGAAATGGCCTGTAGCCCATCCGAAACACACCCTAGGCCCCCCGGACCCTGTCTAGTCATACCAACCAATCCCATAACATAATGCAGACTTGCTCGATGCCTCAAATCACATCAAACAACATCAAAACTACCAATCACACATCAATTCAACCACAATGAACTGATGAACTTTTAACTTCTACCAATCGCACCGAATCATATCAACTCAACTCTGAATGACCTCAAATTTTGCATGCAAGTCCCAAATGAAACAACGGAGCCATACCAACTCCCCGAATTACAATCTGAACCCGATATCAACAAAGCAACTCCCGATCAAACCTGTCAACCTTCCAAACCTTTAACTTTCCAACTTTCGCCAAAAAAATCAAATCAACCTACGGACCCCCAAATTCAAATCCAGATATATGCCTAAGTCCAAAATTACCATACGAAACTATTGGAATCATCAAACACCATTCTGGAGTCGTCTACACAAACTTTTAACTCTTGTCAACTCTTACTAGTTAAGCTTCTAAAATGAGAATCATCCTTCCATATCATCTCTGAAACATACGAAAGCCGAATCCGACACACGCAAGTCATAATACATTATACAAAGCTACTCAAAATGTCAAACTATCAAACGGAATGCTAGATCTCAAAACGACCGGTCAGATCGTTACAGCCATAATTCAAACGAAAAGCTCCAAACCATTAATGGGCCATGAGAGCTACTAGGCTCGCGCGATCAGGGCAAAGTTTAGGACCAGTTGGCCTTAGGCTTCAGAACAAATAGACTATCTTTGGGTTCTGAAAGCAATTCTGTCACAATGACCTCTAACATTTCTTGGCCCTTTACAATTATATCCATAACCAAATCACATGCTATTTGCAAAAGAGATACAAATTAAGAACTAACTATTACATACATGGTCACAAAATTAATAATCAATTACAAATCATCTTAGTTGAGACATCAGTTACAAAAATAACCATTCTATTCTTAAAATCTAATTACAAGACATAATCACATGCTTCTTTATGTAATGGCCACTCTTGAATTGGACGACCACAATCCCATTCGATTAAAACCAGGTTTGCAATAGAGTAGCTAAGCTATCCTTGCAAGCCTAGCCATTCAGAGTAATTTTCTTGCAAAGGTGAAATTTGAGGCAAAGAAAGATGATTTTATCAATTCTTAACGTTGATTCCGCACATTAAAAGTGCGGAGCTGACCAATTAGTGACCAGATCTTCAAAATTAGTGCAACAAGATTGCATATGCAAGTTGTAGAATTCAATCAAGGCTAAAACTTAAACCACTAACATGACAATGAATGTAGCCGCACTTAACAGTGATTTCAACACTCAAATAAATAATTATCCATCAAACACGTCATGAATCCAACAATGATCAGCATATAATCGAGTAAAAGTTATACTTTCTATCACAATAAAAACTCCAACCGGAGCCGCGTAGGTGCCTAAAGCCATTTTCTAGGCAAACCAACAATTTTATAATAACAATAAAATCAATTAACATAACTTGATAGTCTCAATAACGGAATAATCATAAAATATCTTAAAATAGTAACAATATCACAGCTACAACAATCCCATGATTTGGTGTCAACGAGTATATGAACACTACAAAATATCAAAAATAGATAGCCAAATCCTCAATACAAATATGTCTGAACGATAGAACAATTGTAACAAAAATAAATGAAAGAGAACTTCAAGGTCTGCGAACGACATAGCAACTACCTCATAGTCTCCACAAGCTAGAACCGGTGCAAACTCTAGCAATCACCACACCCAGCAGTACTTAGAACCGACCTCATATACTAATAAGTAACAAACCTAGTCTCGAACTAAAGTTAGTGACGAGCTCGGAAGAAGGTCAATGTCTAACACCAATAATCAATAACATCACATGATATAATAATAAAATAAAAGTAAATAACTCAAAAGATATCATATCCAGTTCATTCACAAATATGAAACATGCTTTCCAAATATAACAGTCAAAGCCAAATCTTATCACTAACATCACTAAACCATGAGTTTATCAATGAAACTATGATTTCCAAACTTTCAATAACATGTAAGATATTTCATTTACCATCTACCATGTGGAAAAATACATCTATATGCCTATATGTCAAATATATAAGTCAAGTCAATAACAACACAGTAAATCCATCAGATATACTCATATTCAGCATGCTCACGGTGCCTAGCACAAGTGCCCCTCACCATCATACGCACAACCGCATTCAACACTATACGGGTGCGTGGCACAGATTCCCCTTACCAAAGCACACATATGACTATGGCCCACATCGGTCATCCACCGCTCAACACTATACTGTGAATACCAAACACCGGAAGGGTGGATCATTGCAACCCAATACAAATATAAATCCATTGCAGCATGCGACCCGATCCAAATATTAATCAAAATACAACTCTATGGCCCACATCGGTCATCCACCGCTCAAGTCTCAATAAACCACATCTCGCGGACTCAGTTTAACAGTGTTACACATATGAGGCATCAACAATATGTGATAAATCATAATAAGAATGTACTGAGATAGAGATATCATACACGGATATAACATCATGACTGAGAGTATATCTACAATTAAGGCAAACAACTTAAAAACAACAAGAATAGCCCTATCATGTCTCAAACAAATAAGCATATAGTCAAGACATGATTTCTAACATCAATAATATCTCAAATAATATACGTAGAGAAAATAAGGATATAACGAGGTATCATAGAAAAGCAAGTCTCATAGTAGTCTAAAGTCTACCCGAACGATGAATACCCTGTTGTAAGCACAAACACCCTTCACCTAGCACGTGCTTCACCCTAACACATCTCAAGTATCATATTCCACATGGATAATTTCCCTCAAACAAAATTGAGATATGTTACTTATCTCAAAGAGTGTGGATTAGTACCCCAAATAGCCCTTCCCACGTGAATCGAGCTCCAAGCAACTCAAATCTAGTCAAGCAACTTAATATCATCAATAAAAGCCATAAACAAATAACCTCAAATAATAAATCTAAGATAATGATTTAAATATACAAAGTCAACCTAAAAAGTCAATACCGAGCCCGCACCCCGAAATCTGACAAAACACATAAATCCCGAATACCTATTCCGATATGAGTTCAATTATATTTGTTTCATCCAAATTCAACCTCATTTCGACCTTCAAATCATCCATTTTCACTCTCCAAAACCATACTCCAAAACCCTCAAATTCCACTCTTTAATTCATATAAAGTATGTGTAATAATCTATAGGTGATCAATATCTAACACCAAAATTAAGTAAAGTTTGCTTACCCCTTCAATTGTAGTGAAATCCTCTCCAAAAAGAGCCTCTAGCTGAGCTCCATAATTTCAAATAATAAAAAATGACAAACCCTCAAAATCATATAGTATGTCTAGTGATTCTGCATTTGCGGTCCAAATTACCGCATCTGCGATCAAAATCTTGCATCTGCGAGTCCCACTCAAAACCCGACCAACCGCACCTATGGTTAACACCTCGTACCTGCGCACCTGCAACTTCGGTCACTTCATCGCAGATGCGGCCTCGCTTCTGTGCCCATCCTTTTGCATCTACGACCCCTGACGGCTCCAGCCCATATCCGCTTCCGCGACTGCACACCCCCATCAGCAGACTCGCAGTTTCTATCTAAATTTCGCAGATGCAAAAATGCCAGAACTAAAAAATCTTCAACCATGCCAACTTAATCCAAAATTATTCAAAACTCATCTGAAACACACCCAAGGGCCCTGTACAATAATAACAACCAATTCAAAAATATAATACGGACCTACTCGAGGCCTCAAATCATACAAAATAACATCAAAAGTATGGATTGCAACTCAATTCAAGTCTACGGAACTAATAAACTTTCAAAATTCATGTCGAACCACATCAAATCAACTCCGAATGAGCTCAAATTTTACATGCAAGTCTCAAATGATATAACAAACTTATTCCAACCCTCGTAACCATAATCCAAAGTAGATATTAATAAAGTCAACTTCCGGTCAAACCTATGAACCTTCCAAACCTTCAACTTTTAAACTTTTGACAAAAAGAACCAAATCAATCTATAGAACTCCAAATCCAAATCCATACATAATTCTAAGTTAAAAATCACCATACAAATCTATTAGAACCAACAAAATACCATTATAATATCGTCTATACAAAAGTCAAACTCAGGTCAACCCTCACAACTTAAGCCTTCAACTAAGGGATAAAGTGTCCCAATTTAATCCAAAACTTCTCTGAAACCAAACCAATTGGCCCCGCAAGTCACATAACAATAAATACACATATGTAAAGTATCAAATAGAGAAAAAGATGCTAAAATACTCAAAATGACAAGCCGGATCGTTACATGTTTCCCTATTAAAAAAACGTTCATCCTCGAACGAGTCTAGAATTATACCTGGGGTATCAAAAAGATGAGGATATCTGCTCCGCATCTCCCACTCGGTCTCCCAAGAAACCTCCTCGAGCGGCTGACTTCTCCAATGAACCTTCACTGATGCTATATTATCTGACTTCAACTTTCGAACCCGCCGGTGTAAAATTGCTACCGGCTTCACATCATAACTCAAATCCCCGTCCTATACCGTGTCGAAGTCTAATACATGCGATGGATCCCCATAATACTTTCGGAGCATGGAAACATGAAACACTGGGTGAACTCTCGATAATCTACGTGGCGAGGCAAGTCTGTAGGCAACCTCCAAAGGGCCACTATACCGAGGGATCAACTTGCCCTTCTTCCCGAACCTCATCACACTCTTCATGGGCAAACTCTAAGTAGAACCTTCTCACCCACCATATATGCAACATCACGAGACTAGATAATCATTATATATTGAAAATAGAATAAGTACCAATTTTGTGTACATAATGGGTATACACTATACAATCAAATCTAATGTTTATTTTATGAATTTCTATTCTAATAGAGTGGTAGGTGTTTGTTGTTGAGAACTCCAAAACCGAAAACGAATTTAAATTTTTTTCTGGTATGGAATCATAGTCTATATAATTACAATTATGATCTAAGTGTATCCATTAACTATAATCTAAAAGATATAGACCATCAATCGGTTGATTCGTTCTAATTGATTCTTCCTGTCAGCATAACTCATCTTCCTGGACTGCGTTTTACGAAGTCGCTCCTAAATCAATTTTACCTTCTCCAAAGCATCTCAAACTAGATCAGTGCCCAACAACCTAGCCTTCCCAATCGGAGAACGACATCGCCTCCTATATAGGGCTCATAAAGATCCATCTGGATAATCGATTGATAGTTGTTGTTGTAGGAGAACTCTGCTAATGGTAGAAACTGATCCCACTGACCCTCAAAATTAATGACACATGCTCGTAACATGTCCTTCAAGATCTGAATAGCGCGGTTGGACTACCTTTCTGTTTGAGGATGAAATGTCGTACTCAGCTCGACCTGTGAGCCCAGCTCACTCTACACTACTATCCAAAAATATGATGTGCACTGAGTGCCTTGATCTGAGATAATAGACACAGACACACTATGAAGGCGAACAATCTCACAAAGTTAAATCCGGGCCAGCTGCTCTGAAGAGTAGATAGTCATGACTAGAATGAAGTGTGTTGACTTGGTCAGTCTGTCCACTATGATCCACACCGCATCAAGTCTCTTCAAGGTACATAGAAGTCCAATTACAAAATCCATGGTAATATGCTCCCACTTCCACTTCGAAATATTTGGCCTCTAAAGCAAACCACTCGATCTCTAATTATCGTACTTCACTCGCTAATGTTGCACCACCCTATTTTGTACTAGTTAAAATAAGATTCAACTTGTGATTTCCCTGTTATTGATGAAAGAGAGTCTCCACCTAAAATATAAAGGAATACTAGGGTACCTATTTAATTACTAAGTCATGTTCCTTATAGGTCTACAAACCGGTGAGATTATGGGTAAGGATTCTTGTTCTTCTAAGGGGAAGGTGTTAGGCACCCCTTAAAATTTACCTGAGGTAGCTCCATAGGAGTTAGACTAATTTTTAAAAATTAGTTATTTGTACTATTCTTAATTACTGTTAGAAGTATGACTTACTATATATCTAAGGGAGGGTATGTATAAAGGGATGTGAGATTATTAGGAATGAGAATTTATAAAGGAGTTTAGAGGTATGTTAAAAGAGTTCAGAAAAAAGGTATGTAAGTGGTCTATATTTTATAAGGCTTGTAGAATGGAGTTAAGTTATGAAAATAATTTATTTAGGGAATGGTGCTCATATAACTCTAAAAGGTGTTTGTAAGAAAGTGAACCGTGAAAATTCATTTGGGTGATGGTACTTCTCCTTTTATTAAAAAAATCTTATTTTACCTCTTGTTAGTAAAGCTGGCGATTCTTTTCCGATTTTTCCGTTTGAAAACGAGGCTGCTGTTTTGACTAAATTCTAGGTTTCAAAAATCTTTTATGAAAAGGCAAGTGAGAGATGAGATTATAATGATATGGGCAGATTATAATTAGCGACACGAAGATTTGTTACTAACTAATTCTTTTTATATCCTATATTATTTAAAACTTGCATATGTTTCATATGATATTAAAGCATCAAAATAAAGTATGTGTTCTAATATATTAGTGTTAAAAACATGATAACAAAATACGATAAAGCGACAAGACAGTAGGTAAAAGTAATGAAGCAATAAACTAGATTAAGGAAGCAATAAATAATAACAAAGGAATTGAGGGAAAGAGGACTGGACTCTGGTGATTGGGCCTCAAGAAGGCAGGCCCGGTAATAGAGAGATATGAATGTAGCTGACTCTGGACTCTCCAGAAAATGCGACAAGACTGGGACTTGGGCTTGAATTCCTTAGGAACTCAGCAGGCCCAAATGATGTACATGCCCAAATAAGAGAGAAAGTCATTAGACACACACTCCATATATTCAACATATTCAACCATGTATGAAATATATATAAACGAATGACTCGAACAGGAAAATATCGATATTCAAATATTCTGGGAAATATGGTAGTTATACATGGCAAATAATTTACATTGAAAACCTTTGGTTATCATTAAACACTAAACCCCTAAAGAGCCAAAAGTATCATTGAATTAAGGGCTAAGGAGGGAATTCTACTCGAGTTCGATGCCCCCTTTGAATTTCCCGACACTTCAAAGTTCCCAAGAGACTCAAGGCCCAGGCATTGCTTGTGCCAGGGATAGAAGCCCAACCCGGAGATAAACTCCACTCCCAAATACCTTTAACCATTAATAACATATTTTTCTTATGGGTTTATATGCCAATGAGGAACTTTCAGTGTAAACTAAGCGTTATAGCATGCCAAGATCAGATTTTCGAACACATATAGAAGAGAAACAGAAGCATCATAACATACTGTTAAAGGGTATGATCATTAGGGAAAATATATTCAAAGGGAAAGTGAGGAATACGGAGTTCATATACGCAGTAACACAAGAAAATGCAGGCAATCCTACCCTGACAGACTAATGATGAACTGATTAGCTTGCTACTAGCACATGCATGGGTTAGCAACATTACTTGGAATTTCAAGAAGTATTAATAAAGGTTCAGACAAATAGTCACAACTAGCACCTTTTTATATAAATTACCAAAGATATCAGAAACATGACCAAACTCCCAACATGACTGCAGATTCACAGATTTGAACATAAAATTCCTAAGGGCTCAACATGATCATATTCCTAATAGAATTAGCTTCAAACAAGCCATCATGTTCAGACAGTATCAAACAAGGACTCCTCATAAGGTTAAGGATCAAATTCAGTTTCAGATTAACAATAAGAAGATGGTTGGGAAATTCAGGACAAAACATGCAATTAGGAGTGAAACAGGGAGCATACAGTATTTAGTCAGTTATAAACAGATATTTCAAGTGAGGTTGTGACTTCATATAGATAGGGGAACTTTGCACATTACATAATCAAGTTAACATGACATGCAGAGGGGGAGTTACAGATAAAGGCAGTGTTGTATCAAAACAAGTTTAACTCAGGCATATAGTCTAGCTTAGTATCTAAATGTGAAGTAGTCATGCTTAGCTTCTTAAGAAAAGTTATCACTTTTGATTTTAACAAGAATGACTCGGCTCTACTATATGGAAGCTACCTCATTGACAACAAAATGTAAACTTTGCAAAGTCAATAGTAGTATCAAAGGAGTCTAATCAATAGAAAGATACTACATCAAATAGATTTTGAATTAAACATGTAACTGGAGGTTTTAACTAATCATGAGACAACTAAGTTCACCTCTACAGTAATTACCAGTTGACTATAACAAAACATGATCATGGCTTGTTCTATGAAGGAAATGATAACTTAATCTTAACATAATGTATACAGTTGAACTATTGGTATTCATGAAAAGAAGATAGTTTAGCTCAAACAAGATTTGTTTCATGCAAATGCATCCAACAATTAGGTATTATCATATGAATGCCATAGTAACAGCCTAGAAGTTGCCTTCAAAGTTAGAGAAGGAAAGCATCTAAACACTTAGATTTTCATGCTACAGTTAAATAATATGAACTTAATAACTTTCAGATTCATCTCAGTCAAGATGATAAAACAATAAATTTGACCACAAGATAAATAGAATACAGAGAAACAACATGTAAAGGTAAAGATCACAACAAAATTATCACTGGAAAACTCTGAAGTTTAGATAAACATAAGCAGTCATTTAAAGTACATCGAGAGGAATTAATCAAGTAGATTACTAGGATTCAGACATAAAAGTTGTTACAGTTATATAACAAGCTAGTCCTCATCAGTTTTGAGGATACTCAGAAACATGACAAAAATCACAGACCAATAGCACCTCATCATAAACATGAAGATACCATTCATATATCAATGATAACATCATAAACAACTACAATTAACGGAAGACAATAAGCATGGTCATAGAATTTTAATTAAAATGATCAAAAAGAGAAGAGTTAGAGATGTGTTGACCTTTTCGAGGGCAGAAGACCAAACGAGGATTTCTCTTAATTGCTTAGGATCCAAAAACTTGAAGTCGAAGCAGCGATAGTACTCAGAATTAAAAAATACAACAGTAATGAACTTAGGCTTTTGAATCTCAGAATTGCTCTTAGACTACTGTATATATGTTTTTTAGTGTTAGGTTCATTGTGGTGAGAACATTAAAGTTCTATATTTACAGTTCCATTTAAGGCTCTTAAAGTTTCATAGATTCAAATTGGTAGTGGAAAGTGACGAAAGGTCGATGATGATAGCAAATAGAGTGAAACATCTCAGCTTCAGAGAGGAGTTAGTGATATTTTTTACCTGAGTGGAGAGCAGTTGACCACTAAAGGAAAACCCATCGGATAAAGCTCCAAAACCTAGAGGTCACTACGTTTGACCTCTGGGTACAGAATATTCATGATGGTGCTCTGAAACGTGCACATGCATGCTCCGATTATGTTGAGCGAGTGGAGAAACTAGATGAATTGAAAGTTCATCAATTAGGTCTAGGGTTTTGAATTCAAACGACGAGAATGAAAACTGGGCTCGCTGGCTTCACCTCCTAGGGATAAAGGAGATGAATCTGCAAGTTAATTTGAAAGAACGAAGGAATGGTGTTTCAACCGTACATGCCATGTCTAATCTCTCATATTTGGATAGCAAAAAGGTTTAACTAGAAGGATTCGGGGGATGGAAGGACAGGGAAGGACGATTTGGGTGAAGGTCATGTGACCTTGTACCGATTTGTGCAAGTTTTCTCTTATTGACAGGTTGTAAGGAATGAGAGAAAAAAGATAGAAATGGGCAATGAAGGTGGCTGGACGTGGTAGAAATGATTAGGGTTTCTGGTGGGATAGGGCTAGTCTTTAGGATTAAAGACGAGAGTTGGAACGGGAGTCATTGGATCTGTTGATCAATAACTCCGATTATTTGGTAATTGGATTTTTTAGAAATAATTTAACTGGGAAAATTGGTGGCCGTTGGACTAAAATATTTTGGATGGTTAAGATTAGGTCTATGGGGGCGAGTATTAAAATTAAAAGAAGAATTAGAGAATAAATATGAACTGTTGATCTGAGATCGTTTATTAGAGAATAAATATTTGTGCTTCTTGTGTGAGTGGTGAGGGAGGGTGACGTGGCGTGTCGTGATTGTTGCAAATAGGGTGGCTTGGATAGGCAAAAAGGAAAGAGTTGGATGTTTGCTTCGGGTATATTTCGGACTGGGCTTGAGCAATTGGGCCAAAATAATTGAAGGAATGCCCACTTTGCCTTTGATTTGAAAATTGCAATTGTGGCCCTTTTGTATTTTAACCCCTTTTGAATTTAATTTAAATAAACTTAAAAATTTTCAATAAATGTGGTAAAAATTATAATTATTGCATATATTACTAGTTACTTTAACTAACTATTTATAAAATACTTTGTTTTTCCTAAATTGCAACACTAATTTAGAATTTCACATAATAATCTAATTAACTAACATTAAGGAGTAATTTATCAAATTAATTATAGAACCGATGTAATGTATATATAAATTATTTTAATAATCTTAAAGATAGTAAATATATTTGTAATTACATAATGTTAATACTATGCGATTAATTTTAAAATTAATACTTAATTAATTTGTAAAATAAGTATTTGTTACTAGAAAGCACCTTAAAAATATTTATTGTAAATTATTATGTAAAAATAAATTAATTTAGAAATGAAGGGTCAAAATTGGCCGTCAACAGTTACCCCTCTTTTACCGGAGACGATGAAAGAGTTTTCGGGAAAAGAAATTGGACCAAAGCCAACTTTGTCCCGACGTAGGCACGCATTGCAGGAGAGACATGAAGATTGTGAATTGCATGATATAGTTAAGGAAGACTCTAGGAAGATATTTGGGAAATAGTTTGGACATATTGCAGCCGAATTTTGGCCTTGAATTGCTTACATACCTCGGGCTTAACGAGGATCAAGCCTCATATGGTTCTGGAGTGAAGATTTTGGGGAAGAGACACTAGCAGGAGTTGCCCCTATGTCGTATTATGACGATACGACGAGACGGAGGATATGACACTTATCATAGCTTGAAGTTTACGGCTTGATTTTGAAGTATTTGAAAATTTTGAGTTTCACTAATCGTCTTGCACTTGGATCTTAGGCCCGCTAATGGGTTGGTTGTCCCTATAGCATTGTGGTTCGGTCTGCATCTAAGAATAGTTCCACTCTGCGGTGTTTGTTCCTACAAAAACAATAAAATACACGTATACCAATATATTATAATGCGGAATATATTAAGATGTGATGTAAAATGATGCAGGAATGATGATGCCTGGCTGCCGGCGAGCCGTTATTTGGGAATTTGATGATGGGATACATGATCTTGACTCTATTTGTTAGCCGGGCTGTGTACTGTTCCATAGCTGTCAGAGAATTTGACAATTGTCTCCGCTTGTTGGGAGAGATTGATTGGTAGAGTGCGTCTCCACTTGTCGGGAAAGATTTGCACTGATAAATGTCTCTACTTGTCGAGAGAGATTGATTTGTAAAGTGTGTCTCTGCTGGTTGGGAGAGCTATGCACTGAAATGTAAAGTAATACCCGCTTGGGAGTGATTGTCTAAACTGTAACCATGCCTGAAACTGCACGAGCAAAACGTTAAAACATTCAAAATAACAACAAATGAAATGAAAGTGTTCCTAAGAGATACTCTTGACTGCGAAGCTAAGTAGTGGGAACTGATTGGCGGAACATCAGTGACGAGGTTTGCGATTGTCTATTCTGGCATCCGTTGCGACGGAGCGGTGATGGGATGTAATGACCCAACCAATCATTTTTCTTTTTAGGTCCCCGTTCCCCTAAATACGACTCTCTGTATGTGCTTTTACTATTTTATGATTTGCAGGGATAGTTAATTTGGGATTTGGAAGGGTTCAGGTTGAAATCGGAATACATAGTTTCTTAGTTGGCTTTTAAAAGGCTAAGTTTGACTTTGGTCAATATTTTGAGTAAACAATCTTGGAACCAAGATTTTACGATTCCAATAGGTTCGTATGATGATTTTGGACTTGGGCGTATGTTCGGATCAGGTTTTGAATGACCCGGGAACATTTCGGCGCTTAAGGTTGAAAGTTTTCTTATTGTAGGGTTAAAAGTTCCTTAAATTTGGTTGGAGTAGGTTTTGGTGTTATCGAGGTATGTTTGGGATTCCGAGCTAGGGAATAGTTTCGTATGGTAATTCAAGACTTGTACACAAAATTTGGTGTCATTCCGAGTAGTTTAAGTATGTTTCGGCACGTACGGAGTACGTTGGAAGAACTTGAAGTTCATAAGTTCATTCAATTTGGTTTGGGGTGTGATTCTTAGTTTAGATGTTGTTTTCTGCGTTTCGATGGTGCGAGCGAGTCCGTTTTATGATTTCAAACTTGTTGGCATGTTTGGACGGGGCCTCGGATGCCATTCAGATGATGCGCGGAGGTTGCTTAGCCATGGGTGAACAACTGAAGCACTCATCTTCTGGGGTAACCGTACCTGTGGAGGTCCAACCGTAGGTGCAAGATCGCAGAAGTGATCCAACAGCCATAGAAGCAGAGCGACATTGGCATCCTGAAACCGCAGATGCGGACGAAGCGACCGCAAATGCGGAGGAAGCAAGCGCAAAAGCGAGATCCCGTACGCACAAGCTAAGCCTGCCTACCTAAGGCACTTCCTCAGAAGACGAACCGCAGATGCGGCCCAGTGACCGCAGTTGTGAAATCGCTGGAGGCAGTGTGGTCTATTTAAAACGGGACTTAGTCTATTTTGAGTTCATTTATTACACACTTGGGCGATTTTGGAGCTTTAAAGAGGGGCATTTCCACCTAGCTAATTAAGCTAAGTAATTTCTATGCAATGTGAGTTTAATACATAGATTATGGGTAGAGTTTAACATGAAAATTGGTGAAAATTATGGGTTTAGATGAAAAACCTAGGTTTTGATAAAAATGGGGTTTAACCACGGAAATTGTTATGGAATTGAGTGAAAATTATATATTTGAGTTCGTGAGTTTATGAGTAGCAACTTTCTTCAAATATTTCTGGAATCCGAGCACGTGGGCCCGAGGATAAATTTTAGGGATCCTTCAATTGGGGTTGGATAATCAGTCTAATTGTTAGAATATGAATTTTTGAACATATATTGATCGATTTATTCAACATTTGACTAGTTTCGGATTGTTTGGCACCGAGTTGAGGCTTTGGAGCGAATTTGAGGCCAGAAAGTGAGCTTGAGACGAGGTAAGCCTCTTGTCTAACCTTGTAAGAGGGAATTTACCCCATAGGTTATTTAAATTAATGTTTTCCTCTATTTGTGGGGGCTACGTACGTATGAGGTGACGAGAGTCCGTGCGTAGCTACTATTTATGCTATGTCCGGATAGTTTAGGACCCAAATCATGAATTAGTTGAAATGTCGCACCCTATTTGTAATTTAAGTGCCTAAATTATATTAAAACTTGTAAAGGAATTATGAAAGACTGTTAATGTAATTTGTACTACATTGTGTGTTAGCCTTTAATAACGTTTAAGTCAAATGCTTAGAAAGTATCCTCTCTTCTTGTGGAGCAGGCCGAATGCCTCGGCACTAGATAGATGCATCTATGGTTCATGCCGCTCGACCCTCGGCAGTATACACATTATTCTGGATCGGGCCGTATGACCTCGGCATAATCGTGCGTGTTAATACTCAGAGTTTAATTATATATCTGATATCATTTCATGGCTTCAGAGGTTTAAAGTATACCTGATGGAATTAATTTGGGACTTCCCATGTGAAAGAATTCTTCACTTTGCTTGTTATTTAGTTATTATTTTGATTGCTTATTTAGAACTTCTGTACTTTATTGGTAGCCCATAGTAAGTGTCGATGTTGACCCCTCGTCACTACTTCTTCGAGAATAGACTTGATACTTACTGGGTACATGTTGTTTATGTACTCACATTACACTTCTGCACTAACCGTGCAGGATCTGAGGTAGGTGTATCTGCTGGACATACCAGCGCACATCCTAGTTACCCAGAGGCCTAGTGGTGAACTGCATCCCGTGTCGTTCTGCAGCACCTAGAGCCTTTCTTTGGTACTTATTTTTATGTCTATGTTATTTCAGACAGTAGTTAGAGTTTGGTATATTCTACTAGTACTCATACACTTGTGACACCAGATCTTGGCACACACTTTAGTAGACTTTATGGTTTTGGAGTATTTACATATTTTATGCATGCATTCAGATGCTTTAATTTTATTCATTTGACTCTCTATTTCGCAAATTTCTAAATAAATGGAGCTTAATTACTTGTAAGCCTGTTAAAATAAGTAATCACGTAGTAAATTCATCGTAGGCTTGCCTAGAAGTGACGTTAGGCACCATCACGACCTATAGGAGAAATTGGGTCATGACATTGTAATTGCTTTGTTAGAGGAGTCTTGCAGTTTGCTATATACAAGGCTCCGGTTGGCGAAGCCGACGTTCGATTTGTACATGGCGCTCCAATTGATTGAGATGACAGTTTCCTATATACATGACTTCAATTGGCGAAGCCAGCATTCAATTTGTATAGGGCGCTCCGATTGACTGAGCTGACAGTTTGCTATATAAAGGACTTCAATTAGCGAAGCTGACGATTTGTTTTGTACATGGTGCTCCGATTAGTTGAGCAGACGATTGCTATATACAGGTTTTTCTGTATCCACTGCCTGATTCTGGGGTACCTGCAAAGGATTCAACGGTTAGCTTTAGTTGTACCAGAAAAATTCAAGTAAATGAGGAAGAGAGATAATCTAAGGCAAGCGACGGGTCCGTCATTTGCCCCAGTGTGGTCTTAGTGCTTCCTTACTCTCCGTCGACCATGCACTCAAAGAAAACTTCTTAGTGTGTGTGTGTG
>AWOL01S0093848.1:0-10874 GCA_000715115.1 Nicotiana otophora | reverse complement strand
GATGAAACAAATTATCGTGTATATATATATATATAGGCTTTAGAAAACATTTTGAAACTAATTTTAAGGTGAATGCCGTCATTCCGGATTATGACATGTTACGAAAGGTTCTCCACACGTGAGCGTATCCTCTTGAAAACTTTGTCCCACTAATGTCGACCTCTCTTGATGCTCTTAACAACACGGCTGGTTGCTATCGTGACTACGGCCTAATTTGAACTAATGTATTACAAGGCTTTTCCTAAGGTTATGACCGAACCCTTTCAAGTTGCCTATATATCCAAAATGGAATCAAGTTTGAACGTAGTTCGATGGATTATGATTAAATATGATGAAGATGACCAAGCCTGACTCAGGCAACCTACATATCCAAATGGAATCAGGTCAAAGCATAGTTTGATTACAGTAGATGCGAAATGATGAGATTAAGATTGAAAATGGCTGTGTCTGACTCAGACAGCCTAAGAGCATTAGCTTCAAACAATCCATCATGTTCAGATAGTATCAAACAGGGACTCCTCACAAGGTTAAGGATCAGATTCAGTTTCAGATTAACAATAAGGAGAGGGCTAGGTAATTCATGACAAAACATGGAATTGGGAGTCAAACAAAGAGCATACAGTATTTAGTCAGTTATATACAGACATTTCTAGTGAGGTTGTGATTTCATATAGACAGGGAAACTTTGCACATTACAGAATCAAGTTAACATGGCATGAAGAGGGGGAGTTATAGATAAAGGCAGTGTTGTATCAAAACAAGTTTAACTCAGGCATATAGTACAGCTTAGTATCTAAATGTGAAGTAGTCATGCTCAACTTTTTAAGAAAAGTTATCACTTTTGATTATAACAAGAATGAATGGGTTCTACTATATGGAAGATACCTTATTGACAACAAAATGTAAACTTTGCAAAGTCAGCAGTAGTACCGAAGGAATCTAATCAATAGAAAGATACTACACCAAATAGATTTTGAATTAAACATGCAACTAAAGGTTTTAACTAATCATGAGACAACTAAGTTTAGCTCTACAATAATTACCAGTTGACTATAACAAAATATGATCATGGCTTGTTCTATGAAGAAAATGATAACTTAATCTTAACAGAATGTATACAGTTGAACTATTGGTATTCATGAAAAGAAGACAGTTTAGCTCAAACATGATTTGTTTCATGAAGATGCATCAAACAGTTAGGTATTATCATAAGAATGTCATAGTAATAACCTAGAAGTTGCCTTTAAAATTAAAGAAGGAAAACATATAAATACTTAGATTTTCAGGCTAGAGTTAAATGATATAAACTTATGAACATTCAGATTCATCTCAGTCAGGATTATCAAACAATAAATTTGACCAGAAGACAAACATAATACAAAGAAGCAACATGTAAAGGTAAAGATCACAACAAAATCGTCACTGGAAAACTATGAAGTTTAGATAAACATTAGCAGTCATTTAAAGCACATTGAGGGAAATTAATCACGTATATTACTAGGATTCAGACATAAGAGTTGTTACAGTTATATAACAACCTAGTCCTCATCAGTTTTGAGGATACTCAGAAATATGACAAAAATCACAGACCAATAGCACATCATCATAAACATGAAGATACCATTCATATATCAATGATAACATCATAAACAATTACAACTAACGGAAGACAATGAGCATGTTCATGGCATTTTAATTAAAATGGTCAAAAAGAGAAGAGTTAGAGATGTGCTGATCTTTTTGATGGTAGTATACCAAACGAGGATTTCTGTTAATTTCTTAGGATCCAAAAACTTCAAGCTCTAAGCTGTGATAGTACTCAGAAATGAAAAAGACAACAATAAGGAACCTAGGCTTTTGAATCTCAGAATTGCTCTTAGACTACTGTATATATGTATTTCAGTGTTAGGTTCGTGTTGGTAAGAACATTAAAGATCTCTATTTATAGTGCCATTTAAGGCTCTTAGGGTTTCATAGATTCAAATCGATAGTGGAAAGTGACAAAAGGTCAATGATGATAGCAAATCGAGTGAAAATCTCAGATTCAGAGGGGAATTAGTGGTAGTTTTTACATGAGTGGAGAGCAGTTGACCACTAAGGAAAGCCCATCGGATAAAGCCCCAAAACCAGATGTCACTACGTTTGACCTCTGGGTATAGAATATTCATGATGAAGCTCTGAAATATTTTGTAAAGTGAGTTGAGAAACCAGATGAAATAAACGTTCATCAATTAGGTCTAGGGTTTCAAATTGGGAGTTTTGAATTCAAACGACGAGAATGGAAAATTGGGCTCACTGGCTTTATCTCCTAGGGACAAAGGAGATGAATCTGCAAATTGATTTGAAAGAACGAAGGAATGGTGTTTCAACCATACATGCAGTGTCTAATATCTCAGATTTGGAGATAAAAATGTGAAACTAGCGAGATTCGGGGCATGAAAGCACATGGAAGGAAGCTTTAGGTGAAGGTCTTGTGACCTTGTACCGATTTGTGCAAGTTTTCTCTGATTGATAGGTTGGAAAGGATGAGGGAAAAGATATAGAAATGGTAAATGAAGGCAGTTGGGCGTCGTAGAAATGACTAGGGTTTTTTGGGGGGATAGGGTTGGTCTTTAGGATTAAAGATGAGAGTCGGAACGGGAGCCGTTGGATCTGTTGATCAATGACTCTGATTATTTAGTAATTGGATTTTTTAGAAATGATTTAAGTGGGATAATCAGTGGCCGTTGGATTAAAAGATTATTGAAATGAAATACTACAAACTATGGGCCTCCTCTAGAATCAACTCTCGCAAGCCATCCACATTCGGAACACAGATACGACCCTGAAGCCTCAATACCCCATCATTTTCAATAGTCTCCTCCTTAGAATCACCATACTACACCATGTCCCTTAGGACAAGCAAATGGGGATCATCATACTGGCGTGCGTTGATGCGCTCAAACAAGGACGAACATGATACAACGCAAGAAAGAACCTTGCTAGGCTCCAAAATATCTAATCTCACAAACCTATTGGCCAAAGCCTGAACATCCAATGCTAATAGTGTCTCTCTAACTAGGATAAAAGCAAGACTACCCATACACTCTGCCTTCCTACTCAATGCATCTGCCACAACATTGGCCTTCCCTGAATGATAATGAATGGTGATATCATTGTATTTTAGTAAATTTAACCTCCTCCGTTGCCTCAACTGTAGGTCATTTTTCTTGAATAAGTGTTGGAGACCCTTGTGACCCGTGAAAACCTCACAAGACACGCCATAAAGACAGTGCTGCCAAATCTTGAGCACGTGAACAATGGCTGATAACTCCAAATAATGCGTTGGGTAGTTCTTCTCATGGAGCATTAACTGATGCGAAGAATAAGAAATCACTCTCCCATCCTACATCAACACGTACCTAATGCCAATCCGTGAAGCATCACAATAAACTGTATAAGAACCCGATCCCAAAGGCAAAACCAGAACTGGAGTTGTAGTCAAGCCAGTCTTGAGCTTCTGAAAGCTCTCCTCATACTCATCAGACCTTCTGAATGGGACACCATTCTGCGTTAATCTAGTCAATAGGGCTGCTATAGATGAAAATCCCTTCATAACATGGTGATAATACACATCTAACCCAAGAAAACTCCAAATCTCTATAGCAGTAGACGGTCTGGGCCAACTCTAAACTACTTCATTCTTCGGATCTACCTTAATTCCCACACTAGATACCATATGATACAAAAATGCCACCGAGTCTAACCTAAACTCGCATTTGAAGAATTTAGCATATAGTTTCTTCTCCCTCAAAGTCTGGAGCATGATACACAAATGCTTCTCATGATCCTACCAACTACGAGAATACACCAATATATTATCAATGAAAACTATGACGAAAGAATCTAGATAAGGCTGAAATACGTTGTTCATCAAGTGCATGAATATTGCTGGGGCATTGGTCAGTCCAAAATGGGTTCTGATAATAGTCTTCGTAAAATCGAAAGCCCTGATCTGTAACTAATTGTATCCTAATCTTAAGTTAATCCTTGAAAATACCCTAGCAACCTGAAGTTGATCCAACAAATCATCAATACATGGTAGTGGATACTTATTCTTGATAATAACCTTGTTTTGTTGCCTGTAGTCAATGCACATCCTTATAGATCCCTCTTTCTTCTTTATAAATACAACTCGGCACCTTAAGGTGAAACACTTGGTCGGATGAAACCTTTTTCAAGGAACTCCTAAAATTGTTCCTTTAATTCCTTCAACTCTGCCGGTGCCATGCGATAGGCTGGAATAGAGATGGGCTGAGTACCCAACACCAGATTAATACCAAAATTAATATCCCTATCGGGTGGCATGTCTGGTAGGTCTGCTAGAAACACATATGGGAACTCTCTCACTACCAGAACTGACTTAACAGTAGGAGTATCAACACTAACATCCCGCATAAAAGCTAAGTATGTCAAGAACCCCTTATCAACCATCCGTTGTACCGTCAGAAAAGACACTACCCTACTAGGAACATGATCTGGGGAGTCTCTCCATACCAACTTCGGCAACATCGGCATAGCCAACATCACGGTCTTAGCATGACAATCAAGAATAGCGTGATATGGTGACAACTAATCCATGCCTAGAATCACATCAAAATCCACCATGATGAGCAATAAGCGATCAACTTTAGTATCATAACCCCCAATGATAATCACACACGACCGATACACACGATCCACCATAATAGACATATCCAAATAACAAGAAACGTCTGATGATACATATGAATAAGTGAAACTAGGGTCAAATAACACTAAAACATCCTTGTAGCACACGAAAATAGTACATGTGATCATGGAGACAAAAGCAATTGTCTTTGGCTTGGCGGGAAATACATAGCAATGGGCCTGTCCACCACCTTATTGAGCTCCCCCTCTAGTGCGACCTCACCAGGTATGACCTCCACCCCGAGTTGACTGAGCAGGTGGTGTGGAAATTGATGTGGGAGTCATAGTATGGCCTCCCTACTGCACTGGGCCACTATGCAAATAGGAGCAATACCTCCTCATATTCCCCAACTCCCCACACTCATAGCAGCCTCGAACTGGGAATGATTGCGGGGCCTGAGTCGGACCCCATGAACCAGAATAACTACTGGAATGGCCAGGTTCTGATGAATCTTGAACTGATAAAGTGCGATAAGAGCTCTGAGCTGGAATTACACTGAATAAAGAGTGTACGAAAGCTCCTCCGCTAGGTGGTGGCGAATGATAAACTAGTGTGCTAGACTAGCCCCACACTAACCGATGTCAGCCTCCAGACGAGGCACCACTGAAACCTCCAAAATAATGAGGACTCTTATTAGAGATCGCCTCCCTAACTTGACCCATAATGCGCTCGATCCTCCCGACGATTTCCATAACTCGAGAACAAATATCATCCTCAATCTCTCTGTCCATCTGGAGCCTGATACCGTATGGGCCATCTATAAACCTCCGCACCATCTCCCTCTCAGTAGAGAACATGATAGTTGCATGGTGTGATAAAGCCACAAATCCGGTCTCATACTAAGTAACGGTCATGATACCGTGCTGAAGGCGCTCAAACAAACTGCAGAGGTCCTCTCTCTAAGTGGAGGAAATGAACTTCTCTAATAATAACGGTGAGAACTGAGCCCAGGTGAGAGGAGGTGAACCTGCTGGCCTATCCCAAACATACACCTACCACAACCTCTTGGCAGAACCATGCATCAGAAAAACTATGAAATCAACTCTGTTGGTCTCCACTATACCCATGTTGCGCAATATCTCATGAAAACAATCTAAGAAATCCTAGGGGTCCTAAGAAGGTGTACCACCAAAGTGAGTGGGACATAACTTGGTAAACTTATTCAACCTCTTTAGCCCTTCAACTGACATCTTGGGTCTCTCTCCTGGCTGTGTAGCAATTACAGGATGAACTACCCTAGCTGGAAGAACTACTAGGGTCTGATACCCATGAGCTATCTTCTCTGGAGTGTGAGAAGTGGGAGTCTAGGCTACTCCCCCAGATTAAGAAATGGCTAGTGCTAAGTGAAATACACCGGCCTGGTTCCACACTCTCCATAAGACCAATCAAACGGACTAGGGCGTCCTGGAGCACTAGGTAGCGATGAACCTCCCTATGACCTAAGCTGGTCCTACTAGCTCGGTCAAAAAATGGATCTCCTCCTCCTACTCTATTTGAGGCTCAACAACTGGTGCTGCTACACATGCTTCAGCTCATTCACAAACACAAAATATTATACATGCTTTTTAAATATAATAGTCAAAGCCCAATCCTACCATCGAAATTACTAAAACATGTGTTTATCAAAGAAACTGTAATTTTCAAACTTTCAACAATAGGTAAGACATTTCATTTACCATCTACATGAGAAAAAATACATCTCTATGCCGACATGTCAAATATACAAATCAGGTCAATTACATCACAGTAAAGCCATAAGGTATACTCACACTCAGCACCTCGTGGTGCTAGACACAAATGCCCATCACCATCACACACACAACCACACTAAGTATTGTGCTGGTTCCTCGCACAAATTTCCCTCACCAAAGCACATATATGGCTCTGTGCATGCGCTCACTGGGAATACCAGACTTTGGAAGGGTGGATCCTTACCTAAGCGCTAGTCGAATATAAGCCAAAAATCAATATAACAATTATGGCGTGCAACCCGATCCAAATATCATTCTGTTACGGCGTACAACCCGATCCAAATCTCAATTACAATACGCTCTATGACCCACATAAGCCATCCACTGCTCAAGTCTAAATTAACCACATCTCACAGTACTCAATTTAACAATGTTATGCATATGGGGAATCAACAACATGTGAGAAATCTTAATGTGAATGTACTGAGATAGAGATATCATATACGAATATAGCGTCATGACTGAGAGTATATCTACAATTAAGGCAAACAGTTCAAAAACAGCAAGAATAGACCTATCATGTCTCAATCAAATAAGAACATAACCAAGGCATGATTTCTAACATGAATCATAGCTCAAATAATCATATATGTATAGAAAATACGGATATAACGAGGACTGATAGAAAAGAAATTCTTATAGTAGTCTAAAGTCTGCCCAAATCATGAATACCCCGGTGTACTCACACACGCCCTTCAACTAGCGCGTGCGTTATTCCCACCACATCTTGAATATCATAGTCCACATAAATAATGACCCTTAAACTAAGTTTAGATATGTTACTTACCTCAAAGCGTGCGAATCGATACTCCAAAATGTCCTTCCCATGCGAATCGACCTCAAAGAGACTTGGATCTAGACAAGTAGCTTAATATTATTAATAAAAGCCATAAAAACAACGCAAACAATAAAGCTAAGATCCTGATTCAAATGTGCAAAGTAAACCCAAAAAGTCAACCCTGGGCCTGCATCCCAGATTCCGATAAAACTCATAAATCCTGAACACCTATTCCACTAAGATTCCAAATATATGTGTTTTATCCAAATCCAACTTGAATTCGACCTTCAAATCATTAATTTTCACTCTCCAAAACCATAGTAAAAAACTCCCAAAATTTCACCTTTAATTCACATAAACTAGATGTAATAATCTATGGGTAATCAATATCTAACACCAAAATCAAGTAAAGATTACTTAACCCTTCAATTGTAGTGAAATCCTCTCTAACAATCACCTTTAGCCGAGCTCCACAATCTCAAATAATGAAAAATGACCAAACCCTCAAAATTATATAGTCTGCCTAGTGATTCCACATTTGCGGTATAAATTACCGCATCTGCGGTCAAAATCTCGCATCTGCGAGTCCCACTTAAAACCAGACGAACCGTGCCTACAATCAACATACAACACTTGCGCACCCGTATCTATTGTCCCATCATTGCAGATGCGACCTCGCTTTTGTGCCCATCCTTCCGCATCTACGGTGCCTGACTCCTCCAGCCCATATCCGCTTCTGCGGCTCCACACCCACATCTGCGGACTCGCATATTCGACCAAAATTTTTCAAATGCGAAAACATCAGAATTCAGAAATCTTCAGCCATGCCAACTTAATCAAAAAAGATCTGAAACTTATCTGAAATACACTCGAGGCCCTTCGGACCCCGTCCAATAACACCAACCAATCCCATAATATAATACGGATCTACTCGAGGCCTGAAATTACACCAAAAATATCAAAACTACGGGTCACACCTCAATTCAAGCCTAAGGTAACTGATGAACTTCGAACTTCCAAAACTCATGCCGAACCACATCAAATCGAATCGGAATGACCTCAAATTTTGCATACAAGTTTCAAATGACACAAAAGGCATATTCTAACTCTCGGAATCACAATATGAACCCGAAAATAACAAAGTCAACTCCCGATCAAACCTATGAACTTTCAACTTTTCAACTTTCGCCAAAAATAACCAAATCAACCTATGTAATTCAAAATCCAAATCCAGACTTACGCCTAAGTCCAAAATTACCATACAAATCTATTGGAACCATCAAAATACCATTTCGGAGTCGTCTACACAAAAGTCAAACTCCGATTAACCCTCACAACTTAAGCCTCCAACCAATGGACTAAGTGTCACAATTCAATTCAAAATTTCCTCGAAATCAAACTAATCGCCCCCGTAAGTCACATAGCGATAAATATACATATGTAAAGTATCAAATAGATGAAACTGGCTAATATACTCAAAATAATCGGCAGGGTCGTTACACTTTTAAGTCATTCTTCATTCACAAAATATTAGGCGTCTATATTTTTCCCACGAAAAGTACCGTAAAGTGCAGAAAAACAAGCTAAGGTAATAGCTGAATGCAAAGGCTAAACGGAATGAAGCTCAGGAACTATAAGAACAACAACAACTTAAATCTGCGCTGATTCTCAGCTCTTTAACCCCAGAAATAATAAGAAAATTTGAAGCCAAAAACTTTTGAACCTTTGAAGAAAACACATATTTGTAACCTCATCAGAGCATCATTTTCTAAAGCTTACTGCACACTATTTTTCTCAGAAAATTTTCTCCTCCCTTAAATTTTAACTCTGGTTTTTAGCTTCTTCTTTCTGTCAAAATTCCAAGAAAATTATCTTCAGGTTTCTCTCAAATGGTATTACGAGTCTGCCCTTAATGTGAAGAGAGGTAGACTTATATAGGATTCAAAATTAGGGCTTCCTTACCTCTCTCTTTTCCCCTAGAGGAATCCTATCATTTTTAACTACCTCATCTAAATTAGTCTTGATACTTATTGAATATATGTGTCTTTGTACCCATACTGCACCGCTATATATTTTTATGCATATCGTGTTGTTGGTCCTAACAATACTCAAGAGAGAGCCTAACAGTACTTCTATATTATGACTCAGTTGTAGTTTTATCTTAGATGCTCGTAACTTTATACTACTAGATTTTGAGATATTATTGTAGTAGTATTTTTCACTTTGGGTTGATGCTGTAAAACTTATTATACTTTATTTATATCATGACAATATTTTATCTTGTATTTAACATGTTTGTGGTTAATTTTGGATGTCGGCTTACGTAACGAGTTGATGTTAGGTACTATCACAATCATTAGTGGGATTTTAGGCCGTGCCATGATTTTTTGCATGCCCAAAATTCGCGGCTAGGGTTGAATTTGGTCCAACAAGTCTTCAACACTGCGTGTTTTCTGCAGAAACACATACGCACATCATTTTCCCTTTACCTTGATCGTCGCGAAGACCTCGACATTGAAGGCAATATGCTGTTATCTTTCAATAGACAATATTCAAATATAATATGTGGTATTTTATGAACTTTGTGATAATATACATAGCAAAAGAACTGGTAATATAGAATCTGAGGGCATGATAAACAAAAATAAAGGTGCATGTAAAATTGTGTGTTTCACATAAATACAGTTAAATGCTCGCCACTGACCAAGCGCCTTCAAAAAGCTGCAGTATTGAGGCTCAACGCAAGTATAGCGCCTTTAGTGAGTTGAAAAAGTGCAGAATCTTGTCACATCAACAGTATTGAAGGCGCTAGGTACTAGATTCGCCTTCAGTATAATTGTTTTTTGTTTTTTAACGAAGATTTCCTGGTATTCTGAATCTTTTGAAGAATTAATATAATTAATAATCTCGGTACAATGAGCAATGCAATTGCAAAGTATTTTTTTGTAGTGAAGTCTCCATTGAATTGCTAATTTCCATCTCTCTATTGACCTTCTAGCTACATGTGACGGGACAGAAATGCCTTCACTAAGCATATCCTTAATTTCCATGAAAGCACAAAGCTCATGACTAGCAAGTGGTGGTGGCATCTCTTTAATCTCCACGAATTGATGGATATCCTGAAATTTATCAAGGATGACGAGTAACTTACCGTCTTCTTCAGCAGTAGTTGGAAGTATGTCCAATGTTGTTGTGCACGGCTCAAAAACTGCAACGCGCCTTCAGTGTACTTTTTTCCTAATAGTGCCTTCAATATAAATACAGTAAAACTTTACGTCTCGTCTAATTTTAGATGTCATAAATGGACTATATTAAAAAAATAATATAATCTCTCCGTTCCAATTTACGTGAACTTGTTTGACTGAGTACGGATTTTAAGAAAAAATAAGATTTTTGGAGTTTATGGTCTTAAACAAGTCAAAAGGGGGTCCGGAGTATTTGTGTGATTATAAAAGCTTCTCATTAAGGGTGGAATTGGAAGTTTAAACTAAATTGCTTTCAAATTTAGAAAGGGGTCATTCTTTTTGAACGGACCAAAAAAGAAATAGGGTCACATAAACTGAAACGGAGAGAGTATGTAGTATTTTATGAACTTTGTGATGATATACATAGCCAGAGCACTGGTAATATGAAG